>CM077507.1:42020490-42223305 GCA_039654745.1 Houttuynia cordata | reverse complement strand
AACGGAGATAGACCTCCCCTTGTTCATACATGAAGATTGGGAAGTCTTTTGTTGACTTACAAAAATATGTAAGTAAATATGGGTTCTTGTCCCATTTTACTTGTCTTGATTGAGAGGAGTCGGCTCTCTCGTGCAAGTGTAGGCATGTGGAGTAGTTAGGCTTCCGTGGGCCCGGTCCACACTAAATTGGAAGAGACACTATAATCGTCATCGATCCGGAAATCACTTATTTGGAATTAGCTATTTTGGTACAACCAAAATGGAATTGTCAAATAAGAGTCACCATATTGGAATAATTCTGGGAGAGATGTTGAGCCAATTCGGGAAACCGAAAAGGCATGATTTTGTAACCGAAATTCGCCCTTTTTAAGGGCAATGGAGGGGACGCCCTCCATGCTAATGGAAAAAGCTTCTTTTGGTTAGAAATCGAATTGCTCTCTCTTGATTTGGTGATCTTGATTTCATTGGGTGAAAAAGCTAATTTGGAGAATATAGTTTTTCACAACGTTCTACACTCGATCGGTGAAGGATTTGGTGTTCTCGGACATATTCTAATCCGTGGAGTGATTCGTAGGCACAAAGGCCGAAGGTTAGTAATTCTAATTTGATAATCTTTGAGTTATATTTGTTGTTTGAAGGAAAAACCCAATTTTTGAGAACCCACATCAAACGGATAAAAATCTCTAAATTCGCTTCCGCTGCGGCCCGATTACCCTTCATTGGTATCGGAGCCTTGGTTCCGTTGTGGTGTGAGAGTTCCAAGAGATTTGTGGG
Organism: Houttuynia cordata; assembly: GCA_039654745.1. Classification (NCBI taxonomy): domain Eukaryota; kingdom Viridiplantae; phylum Streptophyta; class Magnoliopsida; order Piperales; family Saururaceae; genus Houttuynia; species Houttuynia cordata. The sequence continues at coordinate 42,222,531 of CM077507.1, read as the reverse complement.
GATTTTCCTCGCGGTTTTTGCCGACTGAAAATCTCGAATTTTACAGTCGCGATCGATCGGCATCAAGAGCGATCGATCGCTCGAAAGTAAAATCGGAGAAGACGACTGGTCACGATCGACAGGCATCGATCGGCATCGATCGCCATCGTTCGGCTTCGATCGGCATCGATCGTTAAGTCTCTTAAAAAGGGAAAACGATCGATCGGCTTCGATCGGCATCGTTCGGTATCGATCGCCATCGATCGCCATCGTTCGGCATCGATCGTTGAGTTGCTTTGAAAGAGGGAAACGATCGATCGGCACCAATTGCGATCGATCGTATCTACTGTAAGTTGTGCAAAATTGACAGCGGAAAACTACGATCGATCGGGGAAATTGACGCGATCGATCGGAGGGATAAGATTTGAAAAATCAATTAATATTGAAGCAGTATTTTGTGCCACTTGATTATATAATTAATTAGTGATTCAAACTATGCTATTTTTTACACTGATTGTCCTGTTCCATTGATTGTAGATTTTTATCTTCAATTTGATTGAAACATTTGCTGATTTCATAAAAGTTGCAATGGCTTCCCGAATGGTCTCCAGTGAGTTGGCAAAGACTAAAAAGTTGAATGCCACCAATTTTGTTACCTGGAAGAGGCGCATTCGTCACATTCTATTCCTGGATGACTTGGGTCATGTGCTAGACCAAGTTGTTGAACCTACGGGTGAACATAGTACTGCTACTCAAAAGAGAGAGTACGAGAAGTTCCGGATGGAGGATGCACGAGCAAGGACCACGATGCTTACCTTTATGGAGCCTACTATGGAGTTGCTTTTTGAGAAGCACAAAACGGCCAAAGAAATGTATGAGGCCATTGAGAGGAGGTATGGAGAGCATACTGAGGCACACATCAGGTTGCTCCACACTCGCTACACCAACATGAGGATGGAGGAGGGCAAGAATGTGCTTGAGCACATAAATGCCATGACTATTATTGCTAGTGAATTGGAGATGCTTGGAGATCCAATTTCATTGGGGGTCCAAGTGTCTACGATATTCAGTAGTCTCCCTCCATCATGGGAAGCAGTTGTGGTGGCGTTGAACCTGAATGACAAGAAACTCACTCTCGATGACCTTACTTCCAAGCTGGGCTTGGAGCGGGAAAGGAGAGAGCATATGAGGGCCTCTAATGTATCTGCCAACCTTGCTCACCATGTTGGCTGTAAGAAAGGTGGGTCCTATGCAGGCACCTCAAAGAAGAACTTCAAGAGGAAAGGAAAGAAGCCTCAATTCCAGGGTGGAGACAAGGCCAAAAACAAGAAGAAGGGAGCCTCCTTTATATGTGGCCAGATGGGTCACTTTAGCAGGAACTGTCCTAATGGCTCCCAGGGCAACGAGAAAAAGAAACAGCAGGGTGGAGGAAAGGACATAGTTTGTATGATTTCTGATGCACTGATTGTGAACACTAACACTAGAGGTTGGTGGCTTGACTTGGCTGCAACCCGTCATGTGGCAATGGCAAAGGAATCTTTCGCTGAGATGAAAAAAATTAGTCCCGGAGAGCACAAGATCTACATGGGGAATAACACCTATTGTGACGTGCTGGGGATTGGCTCTGTTCATGTTCCTCTCTTAGGAGGAAACACTCTGGTCCTCACAGATGTCTTGTATGCACCTACTATTCGTAGGAATCTGATTTCAATCCCTCTTCTGACTCAAAAGGGATTTGAAGTCAGGTTCAAAGGTGGCAAGGGAACTGTGGGGCAGAAGAATAATATTTTATTTACTGCTTCTTTAGTTGATGGTTTATTCAAACTTGATGTATCCAATGATTTTGCTAATAATGAAATGATTGATACTGAGTATGTTGCTTGTGTTGCTGTTGATAATGCATTGTTGTGGCATTTACGCCTTTGTCATGTGAATGCGACAAAATTACACCGAATGTCGGGTAGTGGGTTACTACCTAGAATAAGTGATAGTTTGCGCATGTGTGAAGATTGCCTATCTGGCAAAATGACTAGGCTACCCTTTCCGAAAGGGCAACAAGCAATTGACCTTTTAGAGGTCATTCACTCAGATATTTGTGGGCCTATAAACGTCAAGACTCAAAGGGGAATGATGTATTTTATCACGTTCATAGATGACTATTCAAGATATGGTTATGTGTACTTGTTATCGAGAAAGTCCGATGCCTTAGAAAAATTCAAGGAATTTAAGGCTGAGGTTGAAAACCAATTAGGACGGAAGATTAAAGTTCTGAGAACAGACAGAGGTGGTGAGTACACATCTGATTTGTTCAAGGACTATTGTACAAACCAAGGAATAGTGCATCAGTATACTTTACCGTATACCCCTCAACAGAATGGAGTTGCTGAAAGACGTAATAGGACATTGATGGACATGGTAAGGTCCATGTTAAACCACTCTGAACTAGGAACGCAGTTTTGGGGTGAAGCATTAGACACCGCTGTCTATGTACTAAATCGGATACCTTCTAAGTCGATCAAATTGACCCCTTATGAGTTATGGATGGGAAGATGTCCAAACTTTTCGAACTTGAGAGTGTGGGGGTCAAAGGCCCATGTGAGGGTGCCTAATCAACTAAGAACTAAGTTGGATCCCAAGACCATAAAATGTAATTTTATAGGTTATTGTGACCATTCAAAAGGGTATCGATTTGTAGTACACCATGATGATGGGACAGTGGGGGTTATAGAGTCTAGAGATGCTTATTTTCTTGAGGAAGATGTAGACCTTAAAACTCCTAGTCAGAAAGTGGAACTCTTTGAAATTGAGAAAGAGAAAGTTACTGTCCCTAGTAATGAACGAGTGATAGGTAACACATCCAATGAGGATGTTGAAACTCGAGCATCAAGAGAGCGTAGACCTTCAATTTTGTTGAAGGATTACTATGCCATGCTTGGTGAAGATGAGATATCGATAGATGAACTTGTACTTAGTGATCCAGTCACATTTGAGCAGGCGATGTGTAGTCCAGATTCCAAGGAATGGCGGAAGGCTGTTCAAGAGGAAATGGATTCAATCTTGAAGAACAAAGTCTAGGAGATTGTTGACTTACCAAACGAACGGAAACCCATTGGGTGTAAGTGGATCTTCAAGAAGAAGCTCAAAGCTGATGGATCAATAGAGAAGTACAAAGCTAGACTTGTGGCGAAAGGTTTCACACAAGTAGAGGGCATAGACTTCAAGGAGACTTATTCTCCAGTGTCCAGGTTCATCTCAATCCGATGTTTGTTGGCAATTGTGTCATACTTAGATTTAGAGTTGCACCAGATGGATGTAAAGACTGCCTTCCTAAATGGTGATTTAGAGGAGGAGATTTACATGGAACAACCCGAGGGGTTTGTTGTTTCCAGAGAGGAAACTAAAGTGTGCAAACTTATTAAATCATTGTATGGACTGAAACAATCGCCAAGACAATGGTATTTCACTTTTCACAAGGTGATAAGCGAATATGGCTTTGTAGCCAATGACTATGACCATTGTGTATACTCCTTTAGAGATGGGAGTAGATTTATGATATTGTCACTATATGTAGATGACATATTATTAATGGGGAATGACACTAGTATGATTCTCAGTCTTAAAGAATGGCTCAAGACCCAATTTGAAATGAAAGATATGGGTGAAGCATCTTACATCCTCGGGATGAAGATTGAGAGAGATAGAAAAGCGAGGAGGCTAAGTATATCTCAAGAATCGTACATTGAGAGTGTATTGAAACGCTTTGACGTGATTGGTTGGAAAACCATAGATTCGCCCATCTATAAAGGGACAGTCTTGTCCGAAAGAATGGCACCTGCATCAGACGAGGAACGTCTGAAGATGCAATCTATGCCATATGCGCAGGCTATTGGCAGCTTGATGTATGCCATGAACTGCACTCGACCTGATTTGGCTTTTGTAGTAAGCCTTGTGAGTCGATATCAGGCTAACCCAGGTATGCAACACTGCCAAGCTATTAAGCGGGTGTTCAGATACTTGCTGGGTACCAAGGATATGAAACTCACATATCAGGCTGAGAACCTGTCATTGGAAGGCTATAGTGATTCGGACTATGCCGGGTGTAAGGATGACAGAAAATCCACTGCCGGTTATGTTTTTATGCTTGGTGGCGGCGCCGTGGCATGGGCTAGTAAGAAGCAGAAATGCGTTACTAAGTCTACGATGGAAGCTGAGTTTGTTGCATGCAGCTTCCGAGGCAGTTTGGATTAAAGAGTTTCTAGCTGGGTTACAACTAGAACAGTGGACTGATGCTCCTGTCCAAATTTATTGTGATAATTTGGCAACTGTGTCGACACTCCGTAATGGGGAGATCAGTTCAAGAGCTAAGCACATAGAGGTGCATTACTTTTATGTGTTTGACATGCTACAACGGGGAAAGTTGACAGTGAGTCATCTTCCTACGGTTGAGATGTTAGCTGATCCGTTAACGAAGGCCTTAACGACGGATCTATTTGTAAAACACGTTCATAGTTTTGGATTACGACAGGACTAGTGCACGAGTCACTGTGGATCGTAAATATGAACAAAGAACCCATAGTGGGGGATGTAAGTAAATATGGGTTCTTGTCCCATTTTACTTGTCTTGATTGAGAGGAGTCGGCTCTCTCGTGCAAGTGTAGGCATGTGGAGTAGTTAGGCTTCCGTGGGCCCGGTCCACACTAAATTGGAAGAGACACTGTAATCGTCATCGATCCGGAAATCACTTATTTGGAATTAGCTATTTTGGTACAACCAAAATGGAATTGTCAAATAAGAGTCACCATATTGGAATAATTCTGGGAGAGATGTTGAGCCAATTCGGGAAACCGAAAAGGCATGATTTTGTAACCGAAATTCGCCCTTTTTAAGGGCAATGGAGGGGACGCCCTCCATGCTAATGGAAAAAGCTTCTTTTGGTTAGAAATCGAATTGCTCTCTCTTGATTTGGTGATCTTGATTTCATTGGGTGAAAAAGCTAATTTGGAGAATATAGTTTTTCACAACGTTCTACACTCGATCGGTGAAGGATTTGGTGTTCTCGGACATATTCTAATCCGTGGAGTGATTCGTAGGCACAAAGGCCGAAGGTTAGTAATTCTAATTTGATAATCTTTGAGTTATATTTGTTGTTTGAAGGAAAAACCCAATTTTTGAGAACCCACATCAAACGGATAAAAATCTCTAAATTCGCTTCCGCTGCGGCCCGATTACCCTTCAAAATAAAAGTCTGATAAGTATGTCACTGATCAATGGACGTGGATAATGGAGCTAGAGAAAAGAGGGCGTGACCATACCATGTATGGTCACTAATTTACGAAATTTTTGTGAGATGACCACCACCTACTTTTATTTTCAGATTTGACCAATTCTCTGTATTTTCAAATTTTGACACATTTGCCAAAATATAGCGAAACTTACATTCTAAATAAGTTATTTTTGGATTTTTTACGTTTTATGGTGGTGAGCATGGAATTACAGGCTTAATAATTTATTATACACATGTTATGTCTTGGGCAACAACTTTGGGAAGGTTATTTTTTGGTCTCCTTTTACACTCCGAAACATTTCCGATTTTTTAAATTGGAGTACATAGAAAGGGTGACACATTCAACGCGTATTCGCTGATGGCGAGATCAAGACTTATAGAAATAGAAAGGGTGACACACGTTAGTCGCTGATGGCGAGATCAAGACTTCATGACTATGGGCCCTAAGATTACTTGGACTATGCTGCAGTTAGGGGTGTAAACGAGCCGAGCTTAGGCATGGCTCAGCTCGAACTCGAAATTTTTAATTCGAGCTCGAGCTCGGCTCAGCTCGTTTACTCTCAGCTCGAGTTCGGCTCGTTAAAAATCTTAGAGCTCGGCTCGAGCTCGAGCTCGAGTGCCTACGATAGGAAACTTCGGATCAAGCTCGACCCAGGCTCGAGCTCCTCCTTCCTTCCGTTGCTGCTGCTCCTTCTCCGCCTTGAGCTCGGTGGCATGGCCAATACACAGAGACACGGGCCGTATGAAGTGGCAGAGGTGCGGCGATGGTGGAGGCGATGACGGAGGCTGTGGCAGTGGGCTTTTGATGGTGAACAGGCGGAACAGAAATGTCGCCGGAGTTGTAGAAGCAGGGGTGGCTGTGACTGCAACGTGCTGTCTGTAATCGCCGGAAACCGGAAGGGAGGCCGGAATCGTCGGTGGTAGGTTGGAATGAGGTGGGTGGGGCACATTGAAGGAAGCCACCATTACAGAGGTAACCGGCGGAGATTCTCCCGATTATAGTTTTGGAACGTGTATATTAGTGTTTTGACAATAATGTCTTGTTAGATTTCTTTTCCTCTTTGTTTTTCCTTTTTGTTTTTTAGGCCTTCCAGAATTGGATTGAATTTTCTTTCTGCCGCTAGGTTAATGGATCCACTTTCTGATCGTGTTATATTTTGGACTCTTCTGATCTTCGATTAAGGGGATTCTTTATATAAGTGTCTTATCTTTGTGTTTCTTTTTGGATATGTGAATTGAATTTGTAATTGTTTCAGTTGTGCTGGACCGTATGTTGATTAGGATTGCATATGCCGTTCTTAGTTGTATGTTTGCTGAATTTGTTGGAATGTTTGGAATAATGGGGGGTTAGGGATCGTTTGTTTTCCCCCTTTTGCGTGCATAGCAGCTAAGCTGGCTCTTCTCTGAGTTTTGTACTCTCGGATTAATCGTATCTGTTGGGCAGGCCACTCCTAGAATTTGTATGGTGTTTTCCTTTTTCTGTTCAATAACTGTTGTTCTCTTTTATTTGCTTTTTTTTAGTTTGAATCTCTTGTTTACGCCTTTCCTATATGATGTTTGATGTAGTCTGAAATTTTGTTTTTGTTTATATTGATTGTTTCAAAACAGGTTGCAATCAGAGCTAATTCTTTAATGGTAAGTATTTTGATTCTCTTTGTGTTAAAACTGTTTTCTTTCGTTGATCCTCTTATCATGCATCTATCTTCACTTCACAGATGGATGGCGATCCTGGAATATCTGCTTTTCCCGAGGGGGTTAATATCTTATCTTCTAAAGGCACAATTGATGGAAGTAATGATACAGTTTTTGAAGGAATTGTGTGCAAGCTCTCTCTTGTTTTTTCTTCGATTACCCATTTAAACCTCCTAAGGTAAAATTTGATACAACGTGCTTACACCCTTTCTGCTGTTTTACAGAATATAGGAAAACGGTCGAGAAGCTCTACAAGCCGCCGCCTGTGTAGTGTTGATATTGCTTTTCAACATTGCTGGATTCTTACTAAGCTTTGCTATGACGACTCAGATTATTTTTTAGGATGATTACGAAAGAGATAATACAAATTCTTTTAGATGGATGATAAATGTTCAAAGCAATTTGTCCTGTGGATGATGTTTCCTTAATATTACATTTGTTCTTGCTCCAATTTTAATCACTCTGTTTCTGTTCTCTCTTTTTCATTTTTTTGGATCGGTCTCTTTATCACAATCAGATACAAGTTTACTGAACGATGACCATAATGCACATGGTTCAACGATGAGCTGGCTTTATATTGAAGGCAATTTTCCAAACTCAGATATGCAGTTCGGCTTGCATGTTGAGATCCATCAAATAAAAAATGTCCCTTCAAGTATTCTATTCTTTTATAATTATTGCCAAAAAAATAAGTCGCTGGAATCTGTTTTTTTTGTGTGTGCAAACAGACTATATTTCTTTCTGGTGAGATTTGGTGCCCATATTGTGTCTCCGGCTGTCCCAAATATCGTGACCATTGTATAATGAGCTGTTGTTCAGGCTAGCAGCAGTGCATCCATGAACACTTGCTCGAGTTTTCACATGTGAGTGCACTCAGAACGGATCCAAATTTGTTAAAGTGGGACGGAGAGTGTATATCAAAGGCTTAGCTCAGGACCCCACTACTCGTCGTATTTGGTTTGGTATTGCTACTGCACATGATTTCGAAAGCCTAATGTACTTACAAGTGTAAGTTGCAAAATTTTGAACCACCACAAGTTTGTGTTTGGTAATGAATGTCCAAAGTAAATTCAGCAATTTTTATTGCTCCCTATTGTGCAATTATAGTCAATAAACAAAACTATGAGGAAAAAACTAGGCCTTACACTTGTGATACGTATTTTCCAAAATCTTTTTGATACATTTCGGTTGAACCAACGTTTTTCGGGTTAGCATTTAAAAAAAAGCCACGCATGCGCCAACGCCACTCTAGCGCCTGCGTGGCTAGTCAGATGACAAGATCGGGAATTATTCGAGGATCTTTCGAATATATTGCGTGATATCAGACGGACAACATAGACATGTGATGTGAGCCCAACATATGTACGACTCAAATACCTGACAGTTTTATACTACAATCCCTCCACCTTCCTCAAGGAGGAATTTTTTTAATTTTCTTTTAAGCCTGTAGATTGCTGGCTAAAATGAGTAAGGTGGATCGGAGATGAATTATTTAAAAACAAAATGGTTAATAATGAAATAACAGTGATCATTTCTTACTTAATTCACGAGTCTGCAACCATAAAAGCTAATTACCAACGGTGTCAATCCTAGAGAGAGCCCCTAAACTAAATCGAGCGAGAGAAAATATGAACTTTTTCTCTTCTCTTTGCAACATTCCAGAATTAGATGGCAGAGAGGAGGTTGACTCAACCTCCAAAACTTCAAAATTTCAAATAGCTCGACTTCAAAATTTCAAATAGAAGGCACAAATTGTCTTGATAAGGGCACTTAATTAATGACGAAATAGTAAAATAATCTAATTATCTCTAGTTATTCCACATTTCTGATAAATGGTTCTAAGCACATATTGAGCCTAGAGCCTTTGTATTTCTCTTCAAAAACTTCGCACATACTAATATATCTATTTTATATTTGTATATATATATATAATATAACGAGCCGAGCTCGAGCCGGCTCGCGAGCCAGCTCGCGAGCTTATTCGAGCCGAATTTAAACGAGCCGAGTCGAGTATCACTGGGCTCGGGCTCGGCTCATATTAAGACGAGCCCGAGCCGAGCCCGGCCCGAGCCGAGCTGAGCTAAAAAAGCTCGCGAGCCGGCTCGGCTCGTTTACACCCTTACTTGCAGTCTTGTAAGGGCAAAGGCCATTTGTACCATTCAATGTCCTATATATACTCTTTTGCGTTTGGCACACAGCCACTCAACCAAGCCTCCTGAATATTTGTACCAAAAAAGCCTCATATGACTATGGGTTCCTCGCTGCTATTTGTTCTTCTCCTCTTATGTGCAAGCAACACTATTTTAGGTAACTCTAATTTTATTTTTTTGTCAAGACTAGGTGTAAGTAACTTCTCGTTTCCCACTTCATCTACCTTACAAGGAAAAACAAAAGTTCTTTTTCGTGTTCTTTCCATTTCTGCATTTCATATGTCTACCCAATCTTCTTCACGCTTGTTCGAGAGATGAAAAATTATTATGTCCTTCGTTATAAAATATACTATTTGATTTTTGAAATGAACCAAATTGGTTTTTCAAAATGAATTTTAGTTAATTTTAAATCAGTTCTTTTTTGTTTTCTAGTCAATGCAAATATTATCCAAATTAAGTGCCCTAATTGATTAGCAAAGAAAGGTATTCTATTTTGTTTTGGTTTTCTAGTCAGACAAGTAATATTGGATGGAGGACTATAATTATACTACAAGACAACTGATGCTGACTAGCTTAACCAAAAGTTAAACAAATTTTTAACGTTCAATTTAGCTTTTTAACATATTATTAAGAATATAAATTAAATGTTAGCTGCATGTTATTTCCATGATAAACACTTTTTAATTTTTTGATATTAAGGGGTGTCCAAGTTCTTAAGACCTATCTTGAAGGGTATGATAAACACTCTTAGAGCACCGTATCTTCCCACCAATCCCCTTATGCATATAAAGCCTACACCTCTGCAGGTTAAGAAGCCGTTTGGTGCGTAAAAAATCAGTTTCATCCGCTCCCAAAAATCTACCTGGTCAGTAGATTATCCCAAAAAATCCTACACAAGCTGGATTTTTTCTGCTGGATGGTGCTATTTTTTCACGCCCCAAATGGCCCCTAATGGGTGGCCAGGGAGTAGGGCTTCAAACAGAGGACTTCTGCTTCAAGACAACATCCAGGGCATCCGACATACACCCCGTTGGTTCCCATGAAAAGGCTTCACGCCTCATAATCTTGAGGGAGGTCTAAGCTAATTAGATTTTAATGAATAGGAACTGAACTGACAAATTCTCATGCTTGATCTTCTATTTAGTTGCAAAGGGTGCTTTTCTCCCTGGATCAGCGTTTAAGCCATTGTTTACGCCGGCGATCAAGCCGACGTTCACACCATCGTTCAAGCCAACATTCACGCCGGCGTTCAAGACAAATTCGGAAAGCACGGCTTCTGAGATGGGCAAGAACGTGGACGATATCGCAGATGGAGCCTCAAATGCAGCTGACGTTATTGGATCTATGTCATTGAAAATGTTCCCTTCTCTGGGAATAATGCACCTTTTTGTGCTATCTGCTATTCTTGCTTACTACTGCTGAAATGTATGGATTATTATTAGATGGTCTGCAGCTTAAAATGTACGTGATGTGTGTGAGAGTATGATGTGGTTTCTAGCCGTAGGGTAACTGATGAATGTATTTTGGCTTTGTCAGTGCAAGAGTGTGGTTAATTTGGTTTTTCTCATGATAATGAAAATGATTATTGGTTTGTATTATACATATTAAATTATGTCTTCTATGAATTGGACACCTCATTGAATCCAAAGCATTCAGGCTATTTATAAGCTGTTGCATTTATATTACTTGAAGAAAGAGAATGTACTCCAGGATTTTGAGAGGAGGAAATCTAACTTTATGTAGCTGTCAAGACCACCTTCTTAAATTTAGTTCAAGAATTCCCTTTTATGTTAGAGAAGTGGAAATCATAATATTCTATGTTTTTTTCTTGAATTCGCTTGTTTTGCGTTGTATCTTTTATCTCCTTTGTGCTTAATAAAGTTTTAATTATCCACAAAATGTCTAATTTTAAAACCATTTTGGCTGCCAAGTTACTGGCGTGTGCAGCCAGGTTGACACTGAGCTCACATATTCATTCATGACTTCGTGAATGAAAAGAAAAACAATGATAATATAAAATAAGTATATATTGTAGTATATATTGTATATTATATTTTAACTTTATAATAGATGCTTATATTGTGTTATCAGTTGTTTAAAAAAGTTGTATTTCGCAGTATGTGTAAGTTTTTAATGAGGTGTTATTTATATAAAAGTTTACTTATATTGTGTTATCAGGTGTTAAAAAAAGTTGTATTTCGCAGTATGGCAATCAATTGTGGACAACTATAAGAGGAACCGACGCCTCTATGTAGGAGTGGGAAATACGACAAAGGGCTGAAAGGCGTCGGTTGAACTGACGCCTTTCAATATAAACAAAAGGCGTCGGTTCAACCGACACCTTTCAATTTAACATGAAAGGCGTCGGCTTTCAATTTAACATGAAAGGCGTCAGTTTAGTTTTTTAAAAAAGTTATATTTCATAGTATGGCAATCGGTTGAACCGACACCTTTCAATATAAACGAAAGGCATCAGTTCAACATGAACTGGTACCTTTCGGGTCAGTTTTAAAAATAAAAAGCCATGCAAGCGCCAGCGTGGCTCGTCAGATACCCTCTTCGGGAATTATTTTGAGCAGTGCGCCATATCCGAAATTTTTTTTTTTTGTGTTTTATTTAATAAATTCTCTATTTTTTATACAATCGCTATACTAGGTTTTGATTAGATAGAGGAAAGTGGGCCTCCTTATTCAGTCATGGTGCCTATGGAAACACTTCTCGTGTTGTATAAAAATATTGGGCATTAGATTGGTGAAAAGCGGCGAAGCTTGGGGGCCAACTGCAATTGAACATGAATGAGCTAGATAGGCTCAACTTTGCCTCGTTGAAGCAAAAAAAAAAACTGCCTCGTTCAATTGTTAATTTTATTCAAAGAATTCGCAAAGTTACATTGCATATATAGTATATCAGCGTGGACTGAGACAATGTAAACCGTTGGATTGCCATACAACTACATGCAGGGTAGGCAGTGCTTCAAACGTGTCTGCCCCAGAAATCCGACGGCCCAGAGCATGAGCCCAGCTCATATAACCGATATTCAAAAATTTACCGTAATTTAATGTCACATTAAAATAACATGTATAAACGTGAATGAACTATCATTTTAGGTCATCATGAACTTTTTTTTTATAATACATCATGAAATTAACATATGTACATAGGTCCTTACTCTTTTTACGATTTACTATTGATATATAAGAAACATCTATCTCCGAGTTGACTTTGCCTCCGGTAATGAAACAGGTATATCAATCACCCAACAGTTGGATGGACCCCCTAGGGTCTTCCAGGCCCCTGTCTCGCCAATCACTCCCAGCCTCTTGGCTTCGACAAACCTGCATGCACCATCTTTCATATATCTCAACTTCCGCTAGCTCTATATATAGCTAGCAACTGATCATACCCAAACTAAAAGCTTATCTATATCAGATAACATACAATTCCACATTAAAGCTCAAGCTCTCTCACACTTCTTCTTGACAATAGCAAGCATGTCTTCCATCCGTATTGAATTTCTTTATTTGTTCGCCCTCGTCCTTATGCATGTCGCCTCTCCAATGCGCGCGGTAAGAGGCGAAGATATGATACAGAAGGTGTGCAGTAACACTTTGTACAAGGACTTGTGCATGTCTACGCTCAAAGCAGACCCAGCCAGCCAGTCGGCTGATGTCAAGGGCCTAGCCCTCATTGCGATGAAAGCTGCCACAGCTGATGGCAAAGACATCTACGCGTATGTCGCCGGAAAGATGAAGGCCACCAATGACGCCTACTTGTCTCCACGGTACAAGGAATGCCACGGCGACTATGAGGATGCAATTGACCGGCTTAATGATTCGCAATCTGCCATGGCTAGAGGGGGCTATAACGATGTTAACATATGGGTTAGCGCGGCCATGAGTGATGCTAATTCATGCCAAGACGAATTCAACGACAGGCCAGGTAGCGAAAATACTCTAGTTCAGAGGTCCGACAACTTCAACAAATTATGCAGCAATGTCTTGGCCATTACCAAACAGATACAGTGATTGAGGTTGTAGAAGATTCGGATTCATCTTCGTCTACAATATTGCTAGGCAGTTTTGTAGTAGATGCTTCTGAGTTTCAATTTTGTTATTCCTTTAGTTTCATGGATTTGTCCTTTCTTTAAGAAAGAAAGAGGATATAATAAGGCAAATGTAACCGTTTTATTTATGCGAAGAAGAGTAATCTATATTCAATTAGATATTTTCTTAAGATCTTTAAAATATCATTATTAGAAGAAAGAGTAGTAAAAATAAAAAATAACACAAAAAGAATTAAAAAAATGGATCATAAATAAAAGATATATGATTTGTTAAAGTAAGGTAAATGATGACACGATGCAACTGAAATGGGGCGGCTAGGTAATATAGAAAAATCACCTTAGGGTTTAGGGTTAGGATTTCAAGAGGGCAAAATGGAAAGACATGTCCCCAAACCAAGCTATATGGCATGAGCCCAGAAAAATCAAGTAATATGGCAATTCAGGCTCATTGGCCAATAATATATGGAAAAACCTCACCACACAGCCGCTAATGTTACAACAATCAAGGCACAACTTTCTATTGGAAGACCTCATTAATTAGTGTCCAACGAGTCCTGTCAACTCAAAATAACTGCAAAGCAGTTTTGAACGAGTAACAATAATAGTACTCCCTCGAGTCACTTTAATGGATACCATTATTTTCAAATAAAATAAAATTATGATTGCAAAGCTGATTGAACAAAAGAAAATCTTCAGCGATTAGCCAAGCCCAAACACAATTATTCGTGGGGTTACACTATCCGGACATCCATCTTTTCTTCCAAGATCACAAAGGTGGAACACCCAAAGAAGAAATGAAAGTGGATATGCAAATTCGTGGAGTTTGTTATTCCTTGCTCCATGCTAGTTGCAACACTCGTGCATTCCTTGATGTTCATTTAATTTTTTATATAATTCAAAAGGGAAATGATATTTGTACAGCAGATGCTTACACATTTTCCATACACAGCTGATGTGTATGGAAATGTGTAGGAATCTGCTGTAGGGTTATCACTGCCCAATTCAAAACTTTATTAAGCATCAAGGAAGGCCTAAAGCCCAATAGCGAAAAGCAAACCAGCATCCTAATAGAAACTTGGAAGAGGCCTAAATAAATAAAAAAACAGCTAAGCTGAGAAGAGCAAATGGGAGCAACCCCGCAACAACTGAAAGGAAATTAAATAACAAAATGGACCAAAAGTAGGGGATAATTACAGCTAATGATGCCCATTTAGATTTTCTATGGATGGTTGAAAAATAAGCTTTTGGATGGATGATTTTTTTATGGATGGTTCTGAAGTTCCTTTGTTTACATAATGTGTATGTTTGTTTGTGTGCAAGCATTGTCATTGGTATACTTCAATTATATGAACTATGGCCTATATATCACCTAGTCACCACAGCCTGGCTCTTTGCGCCGAGGCCGTTAAGCAAAACCATTTAGATAACATTGGCAGGGGAAGACTGCAAAACAAGGTGCGGTGCAAAAGAGGTTGTTTCCCTACATTTGTACATCTCTATTCCATCGTTTATGTTTGGATCCTTTCCCGTGGCTATTCAAAGAATCTTTCTTTCCTTTTCTCAAAAATGTTCATCTCTGGTGAAATGCTCCACTTTACCTAGGTTCCCAACAAAAAAAGTGTTCATTCATAAACTCAAGTTCGCTTGATCAAGAAGCATAGTATGGAAACATATTTCTTATCATATGCTGTTTTCAAGTTGACTAAACATATTGTATCAGGTATGCAAACATTTTAACATAGTAAGACTACAATTTGATTTCATAGAATAGACCGATTGTAAAGACCCACGATTATCTTCATTTGGCACTAGACTATTTTTCTCTCAATCCATCTTAACTTATATTTGAAGGCATTTAGAATGAGTAATGGCCAAAAGGATGATCCCAGGAATCTCTGTGATGTTGTTCATGTGTGTCCAATACAGTGATGACTTGACTGGGAGACGAGAATGCATAGATGCATACACCAAAATATACATAATTCAAGGATGTTGAGGCCGCGGCTACTGAAAGGAGAAGAGGCGTTTCACCGGTTTTCATTAGGAGATTGCCCTGTGCAATGGTGGCTTCTTCGTTGGGCCTCAATTCCAGAAACCTTTTTGGCTTTTGCCTTCTCTCCTTCCTCCTCCACCTTAATGCCACACTTCCTAGAGGTTCTACCAAACTTATTAAGTTCTAAACAATATCCTTCAAAGAGAAGCTTGAATAAAAGTTTAGTTACACATAGAAAGAAAGAAAAGAAAAGCCTGTTTATGTAGATCCATCGTCATGAATCCTTCTTCTTCTTTGCTCCAAAAGACTCCTTCTCTTGCTCCTCTCTAGCCTCCAGTATAGCTCAAAAGTCTATTATCTGGTGCTCAAAATGTTCTCCCATAAGGCCTATTTATAAGTTTAAAGAGAAACCTCAAAGTCCCCTTCCAAATCCGAGTCAAAATAGGTCTTATTTCGGTTTTTTCCATACGGCGATCGATCACTACGTATTGCCGATCGTTCGCCTACCGATCAATTGCAATTCCTTCATTATTTTCCTCCGATCGATCTCTTTGCCGATCGATGCCGTATGATACCGATCGATCATAGTTACTGTCTTGTGCGGATAAAAAATTCCAGTAGATACGATCGATCGTTTTGACTCCGTTCGATTGTTTCCTTTAATACACTACTTTTGCGGCTCGGGCGATCTATCGCATTAATAGCCGATCAATCATGGTTACTGTTCATGAATTTCAAATGGCTATAACTTTTCTCTCCAAACTCCGAATTGTACGTGGTTGGTGGCGTCGGAAAGCTGACTTCTTAATCTTTAACATGAAGCTTGAATTAGTCTAATCCGAGATTTGCACATGAAGTTATGATGATTTAACTATTTAAGTTACTTTTTACCTCATTTCTGTGTATTACTCTTGTTTCCTACAAAAGCCAAAAATTATATTAAAGTAGTACTTATTCTAATCAAATACTACCATAATCATAAGTTTATGAGATAATAAAATGCATATTTCATGTATATATCAGTGATTCAAGTCCCCTAGTAGTGTTAGATTTTGTGGTGTCCAGTGGATCGCACATCTATGTGTGATTTAGGATTTTCAATTTTTGGTTCCAGTCAATGATTTTGGTTCAAGTTAATCTAACCGATTGAGTTGGTTCGGTTCGCGTGTTTCTATCCAAAGGGTATGTTTCCTTCATGTCCTTTTCATGAAGGGTTTGGTGACTCTCCTACAGGGATGTGCATGGTCTAACCATCCAAGGGGTGTCATGAGTCATGACCCTCCTACAGGGTGTGAGTCACTTAACAGGTTTTATAGAGAAGATAATTCTTCTTGCAAAAAAAAAACCTCATTCTAGTTAATTCAGGACTAACTTGTTGGAGTGCACTCTCAAGCCAGTTGCAGAGGTTCATTCATTGTATCTTTGCCAGTGAAGCCCGTGTATCAATAAGGCGGCAATATTTGTTTCAAAGTCAGCACTAATATTGTGCCTAGACTACATCAATTTTGTGGTTTTCCTCTTGTTGGTGGAACAAGTTTTTATTGTAGTACTCTCATTCTTCGGTGAACGGTAAAATACTAACATTGACCTCTTGAGATATCTACATTTTTCCAACAAGTAGATCAATTCAATGCCATATATTTTAAAAAACAATTTTAGGTTATATCTAGCAATGG
The DNA here is from genome assembly GCA_039654745.1 of Houttuynia cordata. Classification (NCBI taxonomy): domain Eukaryota; kingdom Viridiplantae; phylum Streptophyta; class Magnoliopsida; order Piperales; family Saururaceae; genus Houttuynia; species Houttuynia cordata. The sequence goes on along the minus strand of CM077507.1, from coordinate 42,205,694 downwards.
TTACTTCCTTCTAAGCTATAATTGAGTGAAATTTATTGGAGTATATATATTAAATAAATAAGATTTTCCTTTCCCATCTACTCGACTTGTTGGGAAACACAATTGTATTTCATGGTATCAAAAAGTCTGAGGTCTAGGTTTCAAGTTTCATTGGAGGTATTTATCCAGCAGGTGTGTTCCACATGCCGCACATGAAGAACGTACAATAAAGAAACAAGATTTCCCTTCTCAACCAGCTCGAGGAAACACGACCAAGCATGAGGGGATTATTCATGTTCGGGTCCATTAGATGAACGGAGAACAATATTCTTCGTGGTATGAATTGATAGGAAGAGTTTTTTGTCCTCCAGGAGTTATCCTCTGGCATATCCTCCAGCTCACAGGAGCCGTCGATCATCAAGATCAACGGCACACACGCTAGCCATATGCACTCCAGCAAGCAGAAGCTTTTTGCTGGAGCGCACATGTTTAGTGTGTGTGCCGTCGATCTTGGTGATCAACAGCTGCTGCGAAAGGGGTATGGATAAGACATATGCAGGATATGTGCAGCTTCAATACTTATAAATGAACTGCAAGGAGATGTAGTGATGGAGGAGGAATAGTTGAAAAAATGGTGCTGGAGATATTTGAGGTTGGCCTATGTGAAGAAGGATTCCAACTGGGCTTTCTCATAGGACAAAGATTCTCTTCTCTCATTCAGAGCAGAATATCTACAGACCTCATCCTTCAGCACCAACTCCTCCCTTTCTCCAATTCATCTAACCATTCTCAAGCCATCATCCAATCCCTTTCTACTGCCAATAGGTTCTCTCTCTCTCTCTCTCTCTCTCTCTCTCTCTCTCTCTGATATACAACTTAGTTTTTTCTCAGGGAAAAGTATCCAAAATACTGGGATGAGCTTGTGGGGATGGCTGAAGGGAGTAGAGTATCACTTACAGAGGTAAACCAATTAGCTCAAGTATTAGTAACTAGCTTTTCATGGTTTGGAAATAATGTTCTAGGAAAAAAGTTATCCTCATTTGATGTCTAACTGTTTCTAATGATTGATTGGGCTCATGATTCTTTTTCTATGTTTATCAGATACTACTGCTCAATTTCAGGAAGGAAATTCTCCCATTTATTCCAAAAGCTGAAAAAGATCAAGCTGCCACAATCTCCGATGATTGCTCTGATGTTCTTGTTGTGAATGATTTAATGGCCGTAGCAGCACACAATGAAGATGCCAATGTTGCATTGATTAACCATGTGTAACAATACATCTCCATTCTCCTTTGGCCGTTATGCCAATTAAGTTCATAAAGCTTCCAAATTTGTAGTACCATGAATGCATATGAAATTTAGTCATTCTTGAGTTGCAGTTATTTGGTTAAGGCAACACTCACCTCTGGACTCTCCTTCACTGCCTACACTTATGCTGGGGAGCTCCCAAGCTGTGCATTTGGCTTCAACAGCAACGGATTGGTGAGCTCTCCAGTCTTATATTCTTTATATTCCCTGATAAACTGCAATCTTGTTTAGTAGAATTTTCTAAGGATTTACTTTCTACCTTTCATATTTCAATAGGCATTTACACTTAATTCTGTGCCGCCTTTGGAGGAGGAAATTGTGGATGATGGCATCGGCCGGAACTTTGTATCGAGAGATTTGCTCAATGCAGCCAACCTTGATGATGCTTTGACCGTAAGAATTCAAAAATTCACTATACTTTCATCACATTTATAGTTCTGACTTTGCATCGTTAATTTTCTTAACCTTGTAATTAACAAAGAATAACTTCTTCCTTGTGGGCATTGAGTAGCAGAAGATAACTTCAGCAGACATGTCAGTTGGACATAGCTACAACCTTATTTGTGTGAGACATCGCAAGATTCTGAATGTCGAAGCTGCTTCAAGAAAGCGAGTGTCGATTCATGAGGTGGGTGCGAGGCCCTTCTTCCATGCAAATATGTATCTCCACCTTCAGGTGAAGCAGGTAAAATCCAGCTTAGTTTTTAGCCACTACTAAATTACAGCCCCTCGTAATATTTCTGCAACCACCCTCTCTTATTGTCAAGGCACATGATGATAATTCTATCAGTAGACAGAGAAGGGCTTCCCAGCTTTCGAAAGAATCCAAAGCTGAAATCCTCTCAGTTCTAGGAGATTCAGCTCATAAGCAGTATCCTATCTACATGGAAGGTTAGAAGCAGCTCTCCTTGAAAATGCTTCAGCAAAAAAAAAAAAAACCCTCTCCTTCAAAGTTCGTCTAATAGGAGTCTTATGTTTAGTCAACATACTTGGCACATAGTTGTTTCATTCTTCGAAAATGCTGAAACTTTCTGTTTTGGGGGTGATAAATGCTGAAACTTTCAGGTCCTCTGCTTTATACACTTTGCACAGCCGTTATTGATCTTGACCAAAGAACATTATCCATAATCCAAGGAAACCCGAAGAGGGAAGACATCTCCCAAGTGTTTCTGATTATATAGAAATGTACTAAATTGAAAACCAACTATTATGTCCTTGCTGCTAGCGGATAATCAGTTAATTCTTTTCAATTTTATCTTATAAAATGATCTAATAATAAGTTCAAAAAATTTTGTTTGCCAATTTCCTCTTTTGGCGCGCCACAAAGATTTTGACTCCTTGAGATGACTAACAAATGGGTTATTGGTATTTGGAAGCACCGATTATAATGAGGTTCACTTGTCCGCCAACTTAATTGCATGGGTCAACCTGCCTATGGTGGTTGAGCAACTGAAGACAACCAGACTCCCAGTTATGCAAAGTGGATCACAAGTATTTCAGAAAATCCAATCTGATGCACCAGCTTGAATGAAATCCTCGTACGTCCTCCGTGCTTTCTTGCTTTCCTCGAATTTGCTCCTTGAAGGTAAACCAAATGTTTCTCTTACCCTTTCACAAGTTTGATGATCACCCGATGTCAGGAACAGGTAAATGTATATCAACAATTGAATCCTGCAGTTACCAACTTACTCCATTCAAATATTCCGCCCGCCCTCCCGAGAAGCAAGCCTGAGAAATATGTGACACAGGATAGTTCCAAATACTATCTAGGCCACCAAATTCCACTCAAGCTGACTGTAACATCGTAAGCACAAAATGCTGGTGAAGCTTGATTAGTCAAGATTTTACTCTCACAGAAGTTACTAAACTATAAAAGAAACAATGTTCACTTTGAGGATTAATTCTCATATAGCAAACTCCGTCACCACATAATGGTAGGGTTCTCCAGGTTCACTGGCAGTCTGAAATCTTAAAGAATGTTTGAACTATCCGTGACACACTCAAGGAAGACATAGCCCTTCCTGTGAAATAATTTAGAAAAAAAAAAGGAACGGCCATCAAATCATTGTGATCAACAATGCCACCACCTACGCTTAGCTATCCACAGCCAATGGCACAAGTTTTACATCAGCTGTCTTCCTCTAATGAAATTGATGTAAGTGAGCTACGAAGTACATAAAAACTGTTGAACTCCGATCTCAAGGCGCATCTTGTCTACATATATAAGTTTCCATATCAAGAGATGATGCAGACATATCGGAAAGGATGATGACAACAACACAGATTATACATGTTGATATCACATAGCCATGAATTCGGTTGCAGGCCCATGATCAAATTCATAAAAAGGATGGTGCATGAGAAAAAATTGCAGACAATTACAGACTACGAATGCGTGGCATTTGTCAAAGAATGAAATTTTATCATAACTAAAATTGTCATTGCATCTATTAGTCCTTTGAGAAGCAACTGCTTCCAATCTTACATGCCTCCAAAACATAAGACGCTAACAACCTCATAGTGGGCGCCCCATCAAAATAAAAATATGCCACCTCTTTGTCATTGCTGTCTCACCAACGTGACCAGCAAACAAATCCCAAATTTTTTTATAGCATCAAGCAAACTCTCACCACAATCCAGAAGCATTCACTTTGCGCGAAAACAGGTATCGTCAGGGCATCTTAAGTCATTTCCTTAAAGCTTCATTTTGAAAAAAGATAAAACTAGCAGCAAGGATCAATGCTTACCTAGCAGACCCCAAGCAGCTCTCCAATGTTGATGTAATCCGACGTGACATTCAGTGATCAAAATCTAAGACTTTAAGCAACTACTGTTACTAATTCCAAACATCACAGAAAGCAAGAAACTTAGAACCGATAGATCCACTCTTCCATTTGCTAATGGGAAGCATTGTGAAGTAATATACCAGCCTCCAAGACACAACACATTCCAAAGCACTTTCTGACGTTACTTGCCAAATGCCAGATCACTACATGCTCCACAAATAAACAGCACTCATAATCATCAAACAGCGCTGACTCACTTTGACACTTCTTAAAAATTGCAAAACTACATGGAGCCAGGCTAGCCAAAGTTCTGAAAGATGGTGAGGTTCCTCAACCAAACCTTTTACTTGTCTAAAGTTTATTCAATGCAAATCTTTCTTGCCAACAAAAAATCAATCATTCTTACGGGCTAAAGCTATAACTTTCCTACAAAAGTTATAACTAAATGTGATCATTGTTATCATGTCTTGCTGCCGCTCTGCAATGGATACATAGGAACCCCTTCCTGGCACTTCCATGACTACTATTCAGGAAAATATCCTGCCTCAACCAATGCTAATGCTGTAAGAGTGCTGTTCTGTAAATTGGTGAAATAAAAAGCAAGAGAGCCATTGCAACTACCAGGGCATATTTAAACGCCCGCAAGGAAATAGGAAACAAGCGCGCAGAAACCACTCCTTACATATGAAAGAACGAAAAAAGTTTTGCACACCTCTTTACAAAGATATTCCATGTCCAACCTCCATCAAATGGATTACAAAAGGTTCACCATCCCATAGATCACCACAACTCTTGAGAGGAAACTCATCAATATGCTCACCGATTTATATTCTCATATCTACTTTCAGTGAACTAGAAGACACAATTATTTGGTATATCTATTTCTCATGAAAACTTTATGTGCTTAAGTTAGACCCAGGCCAATTGCTCCAATAATTTTTTTTAATTATCGAATCAATGAAGCTGGACAAAAAAATGATTGTCAGAAAGACTTTACATGAAAGGATTTATCCAAGAAGTAACTTAAATACATCTCTCAATGATATTATTCCTTCAACTCGTTGGGTCTGTGGTTCAATGACAACAAGCCGCCGTACCACTGAAAGAGAGAAATAAGTTTTAAAATGGATTTCATCATGCTAAAGAAATACACATACACACCTAAATTTCCTGTCACTTTGTGTGCACATTCTCTTGTGCGTATGTACAATTTTCACTCGTATAAATTAAATTAATGCCATCAATATGCAATTAGAATATTTTGAATACCTGGATCTGAAAGATGCTCGAGGATATCATAAAAGGTGTCCGAACGTGAACAGGTGTAAGATCGTTGACGTTCATTTGTGGCACCATTTGCACGGTATCCCAACTGAATTGCCTGATATTAGACAATATAAGTAAGATGGTAGTAAAATGGTCATTCACATAACGAGATCCTTCATACAGTGTTTTCTACTGGTACATGATGTAAAATACTATGGGCAACACTAACACATACAGTAGAGTGATTAATAAGACCAGACATGGCTTTCATCAAATTTACTAGTAATTCTAATATAACAATTCAGCAGTTTTAAATTGGCCAAGCAATGCTCCAAAGCATAAGCTTGTGATGTTAATCAGTCAGTTCCTCAGTCAGAAACATAAAAAACAAGATTCAATAAATACAACTACGCGATCTCAATTTTAGTACGTTCCTGATCTATAGTTAGGCTTTACTCAGCCCTTGCATTTCTTAGAACTCATTAAATAGTTTAGCCTCCGATTAAAAACATGAAACCCCCATATTTATTTTATTGGTATGAAATCCGCAAGTTCCCAATATAGAATCACAACACCACCTTATTTAATAACAAAGTAGTAAAAGTGCACGTACAAATCAAGTGCTAAACACAACTGCACATATGATAAGAAATAAAGATAAACACAAACAAAGTAAACAACAAACATTGTAAATATAATAAAAAAACATAAAAAAATAGAGTGATTAATAAGACCAGACATGGCTTTCATCAAATTTACTAGTAATTCTAATATGACAACTCAGCAGTTCTAAATTGGCCAAGCAATGCTCCAAAGCATAAGCTTGTGATGTTAATCAGTCAGTTCCTCAGTCAGAAACATAAAAAATAAGAGTCTATAAATACAACTACGCAATCTCAATTTTAGTATGTTCCAGATCCATAGTTAGGCTTTACTCGGCCCTTGCAGTTCTTAGAACTCACTAAATACAGTGTTTAGCCTCCGATTAAAAACATGAAATCCCCATATTTATTTTATTGGTATGAAATCCGCAAGATCCGAATATAGAATCACAACACCACCTTATTTAATAACAAAGTAGTAAAAGTGCATGTGCAAATCACGTGCTAAACACAACTGCACATATGATAAGAAAATAAAGATAAGCACACACAAAGTAAACAACAAACATTGTAATTATAATAAAAAAACATAAAAAATAGAGTGATTAACAAGACCAGACATGGCTTTCATCAAATTTATTAGTAATTCTAATATGACAATTCCGCAGTTTTAAATTGGCCAAGCAATGCTCCAAAGCATAAGCTTGTGATGTTAATAAGTCAGTTCCTCAGTCAGAAACATAAAAAATAAGTCTATAAATACAACTATGCAATCTCAATTTTAGTATGTTCCAGATCCATAGTTAGGCTTTACTCAGCCCTTGCAATTCTTAGAACTCATTAAATACAGTGTTTAGCCTCCGATTAAAAACATGAAATCCCCATATTTATTTTATTGGTATGAAATCCACAAGTTCCCAATATAGAATCACAACACCACCTTATTTAATAACAAAGTAGTAAAAGTGCATGTGCAAATCACGTGCTAAACACAACTTCACATATGATAAGAAATAAAGATAAACACACAAAGTAAACAACAAACAAAGTAATTATAATAAAAAAACATAAAAAATAGAGTGATTAATAAGACCAGACATGGCTTTCATCAAATTTACTAGTAATTCTAATATAACAATTCAGCAGTTTTAAATTGGCCAAGCAATGCTCCAATAATTCAGTCAGAAACATAAAAAACAAGAGTATAAATACAACTATGCGATCTCAATTTTAGTACGTTCCTGATCTATAGTTAGGCTCTACTCAGCCCTTGCAATTCTTAGAACTCATTAAATACAGTGTTTAGCCTCCAATTAAAAACATGAAATCACCATATTTATTTTATAGGTATGAAATCCGCAAGTTCCCAATATAGAATCACAACACCACCTTATTTAATAACAAAGAAGTAAAAGTGCATGCGCAAATCACGTGCTAAACACAACTTCACATATGATAAGAAATAAAGATAAACACACACAAAGTAAACAACAAACATTGCAATTATAATAAAAAAAACTTCTAATAAATATGAACTACCAAAATCCTTCAGTCTAAGTAATAAACTGAATAAGAATAGAAATTCACTCTCCAACAAATCGTCCATAGAAGTTCTCGGTCTCGTTGCTTATCAACTCAGATTTCATGAGTTTTAATATCCAAGGTTGTATGTGGCCTCTCTCTTGATCAATTAGGACTTCAAAGTTGTTTTGTGGACAAAGCGGAGCCTTACACAAGGCTTAGCAAGCACAAACAGTGTCTCTCAACAAAGAGTTACCCAGAAACAGAGAGCAACATACCTTCCACTCCCTAGACAACTTCTCATCCAAAACCACCTTCGCAAGTCAATGGGTAGCACTGTTGGACTCTCGGAATATAGTTTAGGCCACCTATCCTGACACCCAGTTAATTTACAGTGTCTCCAAATCACAGGGGCCCCCATTTGTCTTATTCACCATTTGCAGAGGCCACCATTTAAGAGGGAAAAAAAGACATTTAAATGCCTGGAATGAGGTCCCCACCACTAAGCATCCATCATTTAATAGATGTATCTTCTTTTTACATGTTAATTAATACTTTCTTCCGATTTTAAAGCACAAGAATTAAAAGTATATTTCATGTTCATTCAAAGTTATTGAAAGCATCAATTGAAATGCAACAAAAGTACATGAATCTGTTCTAACATATATACATATATATATACATATACATATATATATATATGAGATAAGTTTACATGAGATCGTTCTCATATAAGGAGCATGAGGTCAATCTTTATTGCCATTAGATTCCGATCGGAGGGTGGATATCAAATCAATGGGTAGGTGAGTGTGTCACATCAAGGAGTGGGTGAGATGATTATGGATATTTGTAACCGTCAGATCAAGATCCAATGGCTACGATTCAAAGTGGCCTCATATAAGCAATATGAGAGCGATCTCATTTAAACTTTTCCCTATATATATATATATATATATATATAAATCAGTTCCACATGATGTATGACGACTTCCATATCACAAAGATGCCTTTACTTTCAGAAGAGTGAAGTCCAACTTCTGATTTTACATAGAAAACTGAGCTTCTCCCTCGTCTAATCTTATTGAAATTTTGGTTTTCCCACAAGTGTGCAGCACTGCAGCTCTGAAAATATTTTCTCGTGGTATTTTTAACCCCTACAATCCATCCAACAAGGGAACTGCATAGAAAATAGAGCAAGGGGTGTCGGCTTCAAGATTACATGTGATTTTCTGCACGTGTACTTATTTAGCTAACCAGCCGAAAGATTGTGCCATGTTGTTCTCTTTTACATACTAAGACCATGTGTTCAAGCTTGTGTCTATTGAACTTATTCACACACTGGGCTGTCATAAGCATAATTGAAATTGTAAAGAAAACCAAAAAAAAAAAACATCTTTGCATGCTTAACTCTTTCTCACTGTTACAGAAATACTCATATCTCGCCAATCAATGCATGTCTATGTTCGGGACCTTTTTTAATTCACTACTTAACAAATAGGAAATTGCCTTACTCTTCTCCTTCCTTTTTCATTCACTGGGTGCCCCTTTGGGCTTTCTAGATTCAACGCAAATTACGTTTAGATATTAGTAAGGACTTTGAGAAATTTAATTCCGGACTAATTAATTAAGACTTTTAATTAGGTTTTCGTATAAAACTTGGAGACAGCAGGACTTTTTAGGTTAATATAAACCACTACGGATTCCTTTTACAGTTATATTTTAGAAGAATCCTCTTTCATTATGAATAGAATTCTTCTGTTTTTAAGACTACTCTCCTATATATTACACGATTCAATTGTTTATAGGACTATAAAGTGGTTTACTTTAAATACAGGATTTATAAAGATGTTTATGCAAATATTCTCCACCCCCTTCTCACTTTTATAGTAGATATAGAAGTAGGTTTAGACTTATAATAGCATAGATACATGCCCATTGGTCATAGCCATGCTTAAAAAAACTTTTATAACTCAAATTGTCATTCTAAATATTCCTTATATTTCACGACTTGAAGAAGATGAGGAAACATTTCTTGCAGCAACATAGCATCTCGACTTCCCTCATGCCACAACACCAAATGTTGATATTTTATGCAATTTAACATAACAACCATTAATGGTCCATATATCATACCATGGACGAAAAGTTAGACAAAGAACATCCAATGACATAATCACTAACAAAAATATAGAATTGCATAGAGCATTCATGGCATTATAGTTTATGATAGAGGAATCTTACTTGATGCATGCTTGTTTGATCTAATTGAATTTGTGCATACGCGCCTCCATTTGCCAATGTCATAATATCACTACACAAACAGAGCCAACACTCACCTACCTAGTGCGTCCATTTAAAGACGAATAGCTTTTTAAATGTTTGGAGATATCAGAGTTCAGTACCTTCGAGAATAAACATCCAGTAACGAGCCATTTTCGTCAACAATCGGTATAGAGCTTACTCCAGCTGGCTCAAAATAAGCATACATTAGTCATCAATGGACAATGATAATGAACGTACATCACTGTAAACTACTACTTTAAAAATTAAATTAGCCACAACTTAAACAACATAATAAAATAGCATCCATTTGCCGGAAAGTTCTATAAAAATCAGAAATAAGAATGACAACAATTAACTGCGTAATGACCTAAATAGTAAAAGAAATCCAAGTTGTCAAGCACCATATAGGATTGAGTTTATTGCCGTTTCAGAGCATTTAATAGATAATTTTCTTTAGATAGTAAATTTATATATTCAGATGGTGCCAATCCCTGGTTCAATCTCTCCCTCTTCTAGAGAAAGGTCCAAGCATCAAACCCCGGCCTTGTAGCATTGAGTGTCTGACTGGGGATGAGTGGCGAGGTGCATAAGTTGTACCAATCAAAAAGAAGAAATATAGTGGCATGGCTCACTATTCAAAATTTAAAAAACCTCGAAGATATAGGATTAATTTCTATTCAAATCTCTTCCCCCTTCCCCCTCCCAAAAAAAAATTTTCACGTGTGAGAACAAATAGCTTCTTGGGTACCTAAAGGAATATTTGTAAGCTAAAGAACTAAGAGCAAAACAAGAAATTGCATTAAAATGAAATAAAAACACAGCTAGGATATGCATTACGAGATCACGGTACATGGATCTTGCCAAGGTGGCCAGATAAAAATTCAAGACATTTATGGTAAATTTGTTTTTAAAAAATCCTTACTTCAAAACCAAAAGGAACATTTCACTAATTGAGAGAGAATCTCAGTCGAGAACGTCTCCAGTTTTCTCTTATCTAAACCTATTTCTAGAAAAAAAAAACACATGAAAGTTTTCTCATGGAAATTTTTCTTATAAAACATTTGTTACAGAAATTTTCTAATGGAAACTTTATTTGCCAATATCCACTTCTTGCTTCTTAACTTTCTTTTAATAAAACGTTCCTTATCTCAGCGAGATCTCAGATTTTTAGCCAGCTGGGATGAAAGAGGAGACAAAGAAGGCAATTCTTGTGTAGGGTCACATGTGATGGTCACATGCGCAACTGAAGGAAGCATGCATCAAACTCTCAACCAAGGCCATATACTTCAAACCTTGTTAAGGGGCATGAGGTGTTTCAGTTGGTAAGTGGATTATCCCATTTATCCACTCTTTAGCTGGATTTTTCCAAAAAAACCCAGGTGGATGGAGCTGATTTTTCACGCCCCAAACGGCCCCTAACTTAAAAATGAAGAGTTTGAAATGAAGCAGAGTATTGCTGGAGACAATCTGTTCATGATGTACGGCACCACAAAATATGCCTATTCCCAGATGTATTGTGCTGCATATATTAGATTCAGCAGGTCCCTTATATACTGAATAAATCTTAGCAGCAGTATCTCTTGCTCTTTTGAAAAAGCAAAGAACAAGTTATGAAATTGTAGCACATGTTTTAGTGAGATTTGACTGTAATTCCGCATATCTAGTATAGATAAAGAGGCCATTCGTTATGATGACAAGTCGATTTACTCTGTTAAAATTTTCATTTTGGCTTTCTCTTCTAAATTATCCCTCCTTTCACTATGTTTTTGCAGTCCAACCACGGAAGAGGCAATGAAAACAATCAGCCCAGCTAGGCAGCCCACTTTTGGCCCGGATCAGGTCCCACTTTCATGCCAAACTGCCAGGATTTGAAACCTTCGAAGATCCGACCAAGTCATAAAGACCCATTTGGATGGACCCATGATTCGGCCAGGTCACAAAATGGACCTGCGATCCTGCAGGGACGGGTCGCACTAAAAAGGTAAAAATACCATCTTAATGAGCGGACCAATCGATCCCGTCCCTCCCTCCTGCCTTGCCTTGCTCACTTTCCTTCCAAATTCCCTCCAGCGACGTCCCTCTGCAGCTGACTGTTGTACCCCTAGTGGCTACAAGAGATTTTCAAGCAGAGAGAGAGAGAAAAACTAAACTGCTATTCTGTTCTCAATTGCTTAACCTGAAAGCTACGTACCACTACCTAAAGCCCTCTTCCTAATAGAATTAGAATACTAACTAAGATAGCAAGTAATGATAAAAATTAACTGAAGCCTATTTAAACTAGCAAAGCAGCAAATAATAATTCCTAATTAAACTACTAGATGAGTCAGAGTTGTGACTGTTCATAAAATTCCACCACCGCTTCCCCTAGGCCTTATCCTCAAGACCGATGAATAACATGCAGCTTCTCCAATCACTGGGCAGGAAGACGTTGATGGCTGTGACTGGTTCAGATTAGACGCTGATGCCTTCACTAGCAAAGCAGAAAAATCCCGAGACTGGCAATACTTCATCAGCTGATCGAAGCACTGATCTAAACGGGAGTAGATTTCCTACTGTTTGCTTCAACTTCACTTATCAAGATCGGCCATGGACTCCTGCAAGGAGGCAATATTCTGGTCAGTCGCATCGAGTCAGGCTGTCGCCGGGAGACCAGAGATTTCTGCTTCCATCTGCTGGGTAACAGTGCAACTGTCAGGCAACTCCGCCTCAGTGCATCAACAGGGTCTGGAAGTGACAGAATCGCCAACCTAGGCTGGTGCTTTCTTCTTATGAGGAAAGGCAGAGGACTGGTTTTGTACCAATGTCAGCCCTTAGTGGCTAACAAGAGAGTTTCACGTAAGGAAAAGGGAGAAAGAGAGAGGAGGAGAGAGAGAGAGAGAGTACTATTTCTAATCTCAATTGCTTAACTTCAAAGGGTAGGTACCACTACATGTTTATAGGCATCAAGCCTTACTACTAAAAGAATTGAAGTTCTAAGTTCTTAACTAGGAAAGCAAGTAATGATAAGAATCCTACCTTTAAAAAAACATAAGTACTAGTTGAATCCTATTTAAACTAGGAAAGGAGCAAAGAGTAATTCCTAGATAAACTACTAGAAAAGGAAGAGTTTTGGTGTTCATAACTCTGGACCGTCCCCACCTCCGGTGGCCTGCGGCTCGTCCCCACCATTTCCTCCTACCATCCTCGGAGACCATATCAATCCTGAAGCAATCGAAAGACTGCTGCCTTTCAGCCATGGTCGTGATGACAATTTCCCGGCAATGCTGCTCCTTCTCTTCTTCTGTTAAAAGTCAATTGCCCAACTAGAAATACCAACACTGCCAACCTGTTGTTGTCTGTGACTACTATTGGGTTTTCTTGCTCGAAGATTGAAAATGGTGCTGGACAATCCTCTGGCAAGACTCAACAGAACCAGGTAGAAATTGGAGACCTTTCCTGGGAATTTTGGCTTCAAGATAAAAACTTGAAGGTTTGGTACTGCTTGAAGACACCTCTGAGCTCTTGGAGACCTATCCTGGGAATTTTGGCTACCAGATAAAAACTTGAAGGTTTGGTACTGGTTAGAGACACCTCTGAGCTTCTACAGTCAAAAGTTCCCCGGCAGTGGATCTCTCTCTCTCTCTCTCTCTCTCTCTCTCTCTCTCTGCGACAGAAGCTTAATTTCTCTTCCAGTGTGGCACTATGTTTGTTTATTTAGTACAACAAACTACTGGCAATCTATTTGTTTATTTAATACATCATACTGTCTCTTTGCCGAAAAAAGATATATACTTCATACTCTCAAGTGCATGTGGGTTACTAATAGTGTTTTTTAATTATTTTGATTTAAAGCCCACCAACCCAGTAAGTATTAAACACATAGCTATCTACACTGTCTTTTATAATAGGATTTAATTGCATGCTTAAATCAGCTTATTGCCTAATGTGTTAGCTTATGAAATCACTAGGATTGAACCGCCGCATAGGGTATCAAAACATTAAAACAATATTTACATAAAAGCATTAAAGAGAAACCATCTCTACTAATCTTTGCTGTTCCAAATTTTAGCAAAAAGTTCCTACTTAACAAAAGAAAGCCAAAAGGGACAGCAGAAAAAAGGTGAAATGCACCTTCAATTAACAAATTAAGTGCAGTACTTAGAGGGGCATTGGGCCGTAACACTGTCAATGGACGCTGATTCGCCCTGCCATTTTCCAGCACCCATGTGCCCAATGGAATTCTATAAATAGGCTGCTGTAGCAGTGGAAAAGATTCACGGGAATGTCTTAAATGCCTGCAAATATCTGAAAAATGATTAAAGAAATCAGAAAAAAAAGGATATTTTAATTAAAATAAGAAACAATAGAGAGGAAAGAACCATATTCTTAAGGGAGAACCTACACTTTAAAATGTCAGGGAGGCAAGCAAGATGAAGCAGCTGCTGGCATAATCCATCTTGCATGGAAGAATGGACAATGGGAACTGCAGAAACTTCATTCTGCACAATCTTAATAGCAACATCTCTCAGTGATTCATAGGGCCCAGCCTACAAATATCATAAGAATGAGGACATTCATTTCAAATGTTACATACTACTAGACACTCCCAGCAGTAAAATTCTACCTTTTCCAACATAACTGAATTAGTAACGTGAGAAACATAACAAGCAAATTCGATTACATTTCAAATAATGTTCTTCCATTTTCCGCTCACAATACTAGTCAACACATTGTGTAGCTTATCTGGTAAAAGTCTTACTCCGATAACAGGAAGGACAATAATTTTCTTATTAAAAATTAAGAATAAATAGAGTGGAAGTGGAAGCTGAATGCAATGCAATAATCCCCTTTTTTGGCTCTGTACAATCATCCCCTTTTTGCAGGTGTGCCATGAACATAGAGAAAGATACACATTATATTCGCAAATAATGCATCATATATCCACATCCACATAATAACAAAAAGAACACATACTTGAATCACAGGCCTCCTAGCCCCATTAGCATCTCCTCTAAACCGAAGTTTAAAGTCTTTCCAAGCAGCTATTGTATGTGTCTCAAGCTCTTCATTTGTAAGCATTGATCCATGAGTATGAAGCTGAAATTGCAGGAGCATAAAGCATCAGAAAACCAAACTCATATCTCTTCTTAAAAGTAAGGAAGATAGTTAATCCCTTTGCAATTTAAATGAAAAACGAGAATGAATAGATGTGTACACATCCATGGTTGCCAAGATAAAAAATTAAATTCACAAACTTTAAATTTAGAAATCTTGCATTCAAAGCTTCTAATAAATAAGCATATGAACAATGTAATTATAATATGCAAAATGTGACTGACATATCAAATAATAGGCTATGAGTTATACAACCACAAATATATAGAAAAATAACTTAGGATTTCTCTTACCTCTCTTAAAATCATTATAAAATCAGAAGCAGTCAACATTCCTGAAATTTGTCCCCCGTTATCATCCCATAGGGGCATAATGGAAAGGCCCTAGATATACAAGAGGCACACTTCAATGTAGCAAAAAATATTGAGGACAACACTAGATGATATAAGTTAAAATAACTATCTATGCATTACTATTAGAAGTAGCCCCTGTAGGAACATCACCTCCGCCAAAGAACTTGTTTCATAGTGGGAAAAAATGACCGAAGGAAACAGAAGCAAAAGAGCATTGCATACCTGTTCATACATAATGTGAAATGCTTGTTTGACAGACAAATTAATATCCACAGCAAAAACCTGGATATAAATCCGGCCATCCAATGAATAAAGCATAAGGAAGCATAACTAAAAAAAAATGATTCAGAAAAAGTTTAGGATTCTCAAAACAACTCACAGAAAACAGATATATAAAATATATCCACCAAAAAAATACAAAAAGGAATTGAAATTCTCTGTAACTTTTGTATGATCAGGTCAATTTGGATAGCAAAGAATTGGTAGAGCATATAGTTTATCTGTTTTTATATCGTATTCACTATAAAAATTAACAACCACCATCTGCCTTTTTTAAAAAAGTCAACATTGGCCTTTAGTAAATAAAGCATTAAAAAAGAGTCATGATAAATGTATACGAACCCTGCCTGAGTCAAGAAGCAATTCATATGCTGTATATCTTGACAAAAAAGCAGAAAGTTGATGGAGAGAATTATGTAAGTCCACATCCAAAAGCTGGGCTTCAGGTTCCAGCTGAATACCACCTGTTAACGGAGCCTGATTGGTATTTGCCAGGATTAACAAATATACAATCAAAATGTAGACAAGGACTACTACTCCTCAAAAGGGGGGGGGGAAGAAAAAGTTCAAGCAAAATCTCACCTCAGCATCACGAGAAACATGGTCAACATCCATGACCAATGCAGAACTAGATTCAGAGTGCTGAATAGAAGGCCCAACTTCTATTTCTCTTACATGAATTAGATTGTTCACAATGCCATAATTATCAGTAACAGAAGGCTTCTGAGGGTCATGCTGCCATCTACCGTCAACTAGGAATTTATACTGCCAAATAAGAAAGATCACATAAATTAGACTAAAATATGATCCTAGCATAAATATGCCCTATACATATATAATGGAAATCAGGACTAATCAGGAGTAACAACATTGCAAAAGATGGAGATCTCACAGCAAAATTGGCATACGGTAATTACAAATGCAATAAAATGAGCACCATAATCTTATTCCACTTGGTTGCAGATCTTTCTCCCTCTAACTTATTCAGCATTGATAATTATACTCCCTTCGACCTGTTTTAGATGCTCCATCTGAAAAAATGAGTTTTTTTTGGATGGTGGAAACCTTAAATAATGGGGGAAGAAGAGGTTCAAAATCCACTTAAATTGACTATAGAGCATCTAAAACAGGGCTATCCTCTTTTCCAGTTGAAGCATCTAAAACAGGACGGAGGGAGTATAATTGGTTCAGCTCTCTCCATTTTTTAAGCTTCAATTATAAGACCAATTGCAAATATGCGCCTTGCAGACAAAATTAACACTAAAAAATGCCCTTGCATCCCTCAAGTATCAGCTATGTATGTCTGCATAATATTCTTATAGGAATTAGAACAATTGAACACAAATCTAAATACATGATCTCTGTTTTCAGTTCCAGAGACGCAGCAAAAGAGAAAAGGTGCAGTTTGCAATACGCTATTTCAACACCATTTAAATGCCAAAAGCAGAACTGCAGCAGGAATGTATTTTCCTCCTCCAACACAGATGCTTAAAGTAAACCACATGCCAACATATACATCATAAAATAACTCTTCACGAACAATAGTAAAATTCACAAAATGATCAAATAACTCCAACACAGCTGATCAAATTAAACCACATGCCAACATGCATATCAAACAACTCTAACAAAAACATCACAAAATTCATTAATTTCTCAGAATTGCCACAAGCACTTGCCTGATGGTAACCAGGCGGTAGTGGATAGACTGCCTGGAAGACGGTCGTCGATCCCTCCACCGACATCATCGGCACGTGCTCCGCCCACCTGCCCACCAACAGGTCCCCCCAAAAATTCACCCAAAACCCTCCATGCACCTCAAAATCCAAACCAACAAAAGAACAACAAAACCCTACCCGTTGAAAGAGCCGCTGAAGAAGACATGGCGGCCGCCGTACGGCCACGCGAACCGCTTAGGCACCATCGCCGCCCGTCCGTCCACCCTCGCCAGCACCGCCGCCGCCGGCCAACCTCCCCTAAAATCTCGGAACTCCAAATAAACCCTAATTTACCTCCCAAAAACCCACCATTCCGGCGCCACCGCCCGAATTGCCGCCGAGGAAGCGCCGAAGAGGAAGAAGGGCGAAAAAGGAGGCGAATTTTTTTATTTTATATTAATTTTTATTGGGATTCTTTTATGGGAAGATACGCTGTACTGAAAATGATGGAATAAATTAAATATAGAAATTAGAGAAAAAGGGGACTGGAGGAGATCCTCGATCTGTCCGACGGCGAACGGCGGCTGGCTGGCGGGGAGTGAGCTGACTGCGCACGCCAGCGTGTAGGTGAGCTCCGTACGCTTGGCGCTCCTTCCCTCGTTTTGGTCTCTGCTACGCCTACGAAATGGAGAAGGGTCAAGGGGCAGGGGAGGCTAGGGGGACATAAAGGCCTTTTGACGCACACAAGGAAGGTTTGGGGCTGAGGGGGTGTGTCAATGTGGTGTGGTGTGAGCCTGAAGTAATTTATTGAGAAATTATTAGGTACAATGGCATGACCACGTCACTTTTAGGCCATGATATTGGGAGCCGTTGGTCTATCAGTTCTATGGCACAGACGCTTTATACGTGCGCTCTAGCTTTTTGGCACGGGATTGATAGTACACACACGTTGATCTTGGATATTACGTCATGGAGTAGTGTGTCGGGGACACCCAATAATTTCTTCAATTTATTTACTTTTCTACTCCATTCTACCGTAAGGGTAACATGAAATAAGATAATTGCCCCCTGAGGATGTAGACATCCAGATATGGAGGAGTTATTTCCAAATTTGGATGGGAGACTTTACCGTCGTCTAACGCGAGGATGTTTATGAGAAGATCCTCCATTAATAGGAGTCGTTGATCATCATGATCAACTGCACAATGCTCCTTATGTACACTGTAGCAAATCAGAAGAATGTGCGCACCGGTCAACCATGCCTACCTCATGGAGGATGTCCGGGCAGGCATGGACGTCCTTGAGGCAAACTAAAAATGGTACCGATTTGAAAATACCCATGTTGCAGCGCTTCAATGGCCATCAGAAAATCATCTAATGGTCAGGCTGCTAAAGAGGTCGAAAGGATTTGATCATTGGATCATTTTCCAATGGGCCAGGAGCAAATAGTGCATTATAAAGAGGTGAAAAGGATTTGATCATTGGATCTTTTCCAAATAGCCCACGATAAGCTGCAGTAGCTTGGGAAGTTTTTGCAATTTTATTTGCCATACTTTATACATTTGGAAAATTTTGCTCAATATGTCTAGAATATATGAAATCGTTTTAGCTGGCTTTGGTCATTCAGCCCTTTGTCACATCAAAGTTTGATTTTTTTGGGACTTATCAGTCGATGACAACTGGATTTCACAAAGGACTCACCTTCTTCAGCTACGATGTCTTTGCCCTCTTTGATTCCTTCCTACTGGTCAACAGGTAGTGGTAGATTCACAATTAAAAAAAATTATCTTCTTTATCTCTAAATAATTAGTTATTGCTTATCAAATTAAAATAGCATCTATTCTTTAATACATACAGAGTTGTGTGTTTTGGATTTATCATATGTTGCTTTTATAAAAAAAATACTTGTATGTTGTAATCTGTTTATTTCTTAACATATCTCTACTAATATCAAACATTTATTTGTTGGTTTTAGATTTGTCATATGCTGTGTGTTTTGGATATTTATGTACTTATTACTTGTTAGCCATAATCGTGTTGGTTTTATAAAAAAAATCATATGTTATTAATTTGTACGAGTTAGAATTTAAATATGTGATTCTATTCTTTACTTACTAATTGCTTATAATACTTGTCTTTCTCTTTGTTATTGAGCACTTGATTTCTTTTCTATTTGTTGTTAAAAAAATTTATTTTTAATAAAATGAAGTTTTAAAAAAAAATAACTCCATTGTTGTCGATCCCAGATCAAGGAATTCCATATCGACAATATATCTCCGATATATCGATATCGGATCCCACCCAATAAATCCAGGTTTTTTAGAATATCGCCAATATTTTAGCAACTATTTTTTTTAAAAAGGAAAAAAATAACTTTCCCCTTTGTTTCCCATCCTAATATGCATATTTTAAAATCTATTATTTGTCTAAATTAGTATAACTTATTTTAGAAGTTAGATTGTGAAAATATATGGTAAAAATTAGTTTTTGACCATCGATATTTTTTTACAAATATCTCTGATATTTTTTTCCAAATATCTCCGATATTTTGTCTCTTAGGCCGACTGATACGATACCGATATCCAATACGAAATTCCTTTGCCTAGATGAGAGAGGAGGAGGGGAACCTTTATTTAGCAGTGTTATTCTATAGGTTGCTGAGTTGATTAGTTGTTCGAATAATTATTGGACAAGTAGGGAGATGGAAAGAACCGCGGAGGTTGAGGAGAGGTTGAAGTTGCCGCTTCCACGAGATCTTATGGATGATGCTTCAATGGCCATCAGAAAATCATCTAATGATAAGGCTGCTAAAGAGGTCAAAAGGATTTGATAATTGGATCTTTTCCAAATAGCCCACGATCAGCTGTAGTAGCTTGGGAAGTTTTTGCAATTTTATTTGTCACGCTCCGAAATTGCTAACCTCGATTGGAGTGCGGAAGACTTTAAAGATAATGATATCTTGAGGCCGCAACCCCGGGCGCACGACAGAACAGTCGAAACCCAACCAATTACACCATCTCTAAAGGACGTGGAATCGGTCAACCAACAAATCAGTGCAATATAGTATACAACATTATTAAACTGTGAAAAAAAAACCTACACAAACTTTATTACAATAATAAAACTTTTTAACAAAGTCTCTTAATTAAAATCCCAGATCTACGGATTAAAGTTAACAACTAATAAAATAACACAATCTCTAAATTCTTCAAGACGTCTTTGGCCATCCTCCACGACTACATGTGCTCTGTTCTCAGTTTCCTTTTACTCCTGCATCACATGATAGATGAGTATTTCATAGAAACACTCAATAGGATATAAAAACCCACTGAAGATAATCAAGCGATATGAATAGGAATAATGACAAAAGAATGGATGATGAATAATAATTATTGGACTGACCCCAAGGTCTCATACACCTGAAAGAAAGATCAGTCAATCATGGTTCCCGAATCATAAACCGAGGGAAAGAATAACCACGTCTCCGAACACTCTTGGTAAGGGGAAATAATCACACATAATACCTCTAGGTATTGAAAGTGCAAAGAGATTCAATTTCTGCTCGCTGTTTACCACCCTTTGACTACTTACCAAAACATCTTAGAGGTTCTCCCTTCGGAACCCGGCTTTATGTCTAGGGATGTTGGCCCCATTAGTGTTTATGGACACTATGGGCGGAGACTGCAGACCTTCCGTAATATCATACAGCCTAAACATACGTAGATGCCTCCCTTCAGGTAATGAGGAACCCTAGTTCCATAAATATTGGAGGTCACACTAGACCTAGAAATGGCTCGTGAGCATACTATGATTTCCACTGAATAATTAGTGGAGAAATAGATCAATGTCAACCAGACAATGATTCAATCAACAACAAAGGTCTCAATCTTCTAAAAATTAGGGTGACTCTTACCACAGTGACTCACTCATAGAGTACAAGTAGAACATCAAGGGAACTCACATCATAATAGAACTCATTTCAAGAGTAACGGGGAGATTTACTTATTTTAGCAAACAAAAGAACTCACCATAGGACTATAGATCGATATTCAATATCTCTGACAGATACTTTCATGCTTAGCCTTATATAGGATTATCCTAGAAGTATTTAAGATTTATGTATCCAAAGTCAAGAATAGAGATCAATTATTAGATTATTTGATTTCCAAGTGGAGCATCAAACCGACACAAACGCTTATATAAGATATAGAGGTTGTAGTTTTCTAGGTCACTTCATAACATCCCATAAGTTTAATCTTTTACTTAATCAGCCTTACTGTGATAATCCATATTCAGCAGTATAATAAGTAATAATGATTCTCTTAATTTACATGTACAATAGCACATAGTGTTATTCAAGTATTAATAGATTAACATGAATTACAACACACTGTCTCCTGTAAAATAGTCCCCTTGCAACTTCTCCCATGGTTCGTACAGCAGGACTTAGACTCTAAAATTTTTATAGCTATTAGCCCTATGAGTCTAGTTTCTAATCCCTTTGACCTTGTATTTTTTTAATTTTTCTTGAATTAGTTATGATTTACTATTAGCACAGAAACAGTTCTGGCTTAGATAATTATCCTTAATTATACTTGTGTCTTTTATAAAACCACACCACATAAGTGCTAATTAGAGTAATAGCATACTCAATTACTCCTCTCTTAGGCTTATTACTACTCCTAAAACCTTATGGAATTACATAATCATACCCCTTGACTATGGTACTTAATGAATTTAACAGTTTTAGGTAATATCCCTTTGAAATAGGACTATTAATAGAAAACAACTACTAAGATCACCAAATCCAACGTGATCAAAGAATTAACTGATAAAAATTAGAACTTTGACATTAATATGAATGATAGGATATCATGGATACCTTCCTATCTAAAGACTTCGCATGAAAGTATTAAGAATCCACATAATACCATATATAATAATAAGGATCATGAATCAACGCATTCCAATTGATCAAAGAAATATAAACAATCATAATACTGAATGAAAGTATTCAAATATTATATAGATAAAGAAAATAGAAGGGAAAAACCATCCTACTCTTTATTCACCAAAATTTCTACTTTTTACGCGTTGTTTGTCTCATCTGCTTCGCACCAAAGCTCCTACTCCAAGGTCTTGAAGAAAACTTTAGTCAAGAAGAGGCTTAAGAGGGGGTGAATGATCTATACATGAAATATGCATTTTATTATCTCCTAAACTTATGTTCTGCTAGTGTTTATTTAGAATAAATGCTACTTTAATATAGTTTTTGTTTTTTGTAGGAAACAAGAGTAAAATACAGAAGCGCCGGTGGGCTGAGCTTCGCCGGCGAGGCTGGCGATGGCGACGGCGATGGAGAAGATGGTGAGACGACGGCGATGGAGATAACGGCGAAGCTCGACGAGCGGAAAAACCGGCGTGTTCAATCGGGAAAGGAAAAAACAGTCGGCCTTGATTTGGAAAGTGCCGGATTTGAAGATCGATTCGACTTCAAATCGGGCTTGGATTGTGTTCAATTTGGGACGGGATTGGTGCCTATAAAAACTATAAAGAAAACAGAGCTTGACGAAGGGAAAATCGGCCAGAAAAACAGAGCTTCAAGGGAGAGTTTTTTCGCCGGAAAACAGAGCATTCCGGCGGGGCTTTGGCCAGAAAAGGATCGATTTTGGACTGCTACAGTAACTCTGCCATTTGCTACAGTGCACGGCTGCGTGAGGAAGATGATGAATAGTGCCGTGAACAGTAAATTGCTACAGTGATTCTGCAACAGTATTTTGGTGAATAGTGTAAAACGACTCCTTCAAATCAGCAGCGTTCTCCTTGTCCGATGGCCGACTAAATCCTTGTCCAAGGCGTAGATGAAACCCGAATAAATTGGTTGTATCGTTTTCTTTATCTCAATCTTAACTTTTACCTTGATTGGTGTATGAATCTTATTATAGAATCACTGTTAATTTATTGAGGTTTATTCTATGTGCTCGAGAGAGGCTAGAGTGAATTCTTGTGAGTTTCAATCTAAGGAATACTTGCGTGTCCGAGAGGAACGTAAGTAGACTAAGGTGTTATAAAGGAATAAGATTTCATTGGTTTATACTCAAGAGAGATAGATCACAGTTCCATATTTTAATTGCTTATGTGTTACGTCCGAGAGGAGAGTACAATATTTTAAATTGACAAATATATGTCTGAGAGGAATATACTAGCCAATTAGGAATTTATTCAAAAGAGAGAGACGATAAGCTGGTTTATTGTATGGTGGATTCGAAGCCTTGGCACTTCTCCATATTAATTAAAATCCAATTTAAAGTAGTTAAATTTTATTATTTTTCTCTAGATTAAATTAAACTGCAACTTTCTTTCAATTGAATTTGGTAAAATATTAATCCGTCCCTGAGGTTCGACAACCCTTTAATACTCGCCGTAGTACAATTGCCTTATGCACTTGCAAGGGTTTAATTTTAAACGATCAGTAAACATGGGTAAGAGAAGAGAAAAGCTCTAGCATAAAACATCTACACATGTGTTTATATAGAGTTAAGGTTTCCATATCGTAAGCGAATCCTTCTCATTATGGACTCTTTCCACCAATAAGAATCCTCTAAAATCTTCATAGGTACGTCCCCTCTAAGTTTGATTAGGATTCAGTATCTTTTTCTCAAGAAAATCCTGACAAAACATAATTTCCGTAATCAGTTTTCTGCCAGTGCGATCGATTGCGTACCCCGCCCCCAACGATCGCATACTAAATTCAAACTAGCATAACTTTTTGTTCCGAACTCCGAATTATACGTAGTTGGTGGCGTTGGAAAGCTCTTGTCGCGTAATTCAACACGAATAAGCGAGATCATAGAAATCAAATTAATCATGCACTAAAACTTAGTTAAATTAAATATACCAATTTTTCAGGTGCTACATTATTTGTCATACTTTATATATTTGGAAAGTTTTTTTGCTCAATATGTTTGGAAATATGAAAATTTCTTAGTTGGCTTTGGTCGTTATAACCTGGTGTAGCTTGCTTAAAATTATTGTATTTATTCTTTCATAAAAAAGAATTATATAAAAAAAAGTGGACAAAGTTGATGTAGCTATCCTTTAAAGATGTACAATGAAGAAAATTTATCTTTTGTGGACAATATTTTGTTGTACTTACACACAACAATCCGCATGGCATACACACAATGACATGTAATCCCAATGTATGCATATTTCACATTGCTCAGACTTTCGAAATTAAACTCGAAATTGGACTTTTTCAAGCTTAGCATCAAGCTTGCTATGGAGATGGAGGTACTATACCTCTGATGGTAGAGGGTGACTAGCTCCTTCCTCATCATTGGCACCTTGAGTCTATTCCACCATCTATCAAAATCATGTAGTGTATGCTTTGTTGCAGCCTTATGGAGTAGCCGCTTCACTTTCCTGGAATAATGTGTTTGATTGGGCAGAAACAGCTTTTTGGAAGAATTTGGGGCTACTAGCAGGATACGTAAATAAATAAATAGGCAGTGGCAAAGAGTAAAAGAAAAAGGCATTTTTTGGGAAAGTGCAAAATGGATTCTTTGGAAAATCTCATAAGCGAAAGTGCAACTTTCCGTAAAAGCGTCCAAGAAAGCTGCAACCAAATGCTCCCGAGTAATATGATAAATCACTTTTACTATATCTTCTTGGACAATAATATATAGGGAAGGAAACCATGTTGCAGATTGTCAAGATTGTTTGACAACATCTGCATCTTAGCGCTTCATTATGTTTTAGTTCAAAAAAAATGTAAATTAAACAACCAATTTAGGATTTTTTTTTACGAAAACTAATATATAAATTAAATTTACGAATTTAGACAGTTGAGATATAAGTTTATTTAAGTTGTCAACTGCGTGAGATGCTACTCTGGCATAAATAATTACAAGGTTTATAAACCTAATGTATATTTTGTTTTTAACAAGTTAATTAGATAATCATTCTCATTAAACATCATTAGACATAAAATCAAGATTAACTAGTCAGACCACCAATTGATGTGGTGGACAGGTGTTATGGCGTCCCATTGTCGAGGGAGAGGTATTAGGTTCGAGCTTTGCTTAGACCAGAGGTACTTTGGAACATGGTTTTTAAAACAGGAACAGACCGGCCGGTTCAACCGTGGACAACCAGAACCAATCCAAGAAGTGGTCTGGGCGGTCCGGTTTAGGACGGTCCAGTCTGTCAACCGGTTATAAGAGAAATTGGCCAGTTCAATCGATGAAACAGCCGAATTGGAACCGGATTAGAATCCGGTTGGCTGGTAGACCATTTTTTTTTTGAAATTTTTTGAAAGGTGAATAGGGAGATTCGAACTCTCCTCCATAGATTCATTCCACTCTCATGTACACGTGTTTCCATTTTCATGTATTGATATTTATTTTTTGTATGAAAGTCTTAAAAAAACCAACTACTTCTGTCGAGATTCGAAGTAGAAACAATATAGCCAAAATCAAATACTCTAACCATTTGCATTGCATCATAACTTGTAGTGTCTAGTGATCTACATATGAAATATGCATTTTATTATCTCCTAAGCTTATGTTTGTGTCACGCCCCAAATTTCCAACCCCAAAATATGCGGAAGCGATAAACCAATGAAAGTAATAGGGTCATGAATCTGGGATGGACCGAATACTCGATTCATCACCATAAATCCCATATACATACACGGGAGTAGCCGGATCAATATGACGTAAACAATTGTTCAATTAAAACAGAAATGAAATAACTAAACAAAACTAACCGTCTTAATTAAATTCAAATAATCCCACGAAAGCAAATAATTAAAGCAAGTGACACGCAGGCCACAAAATAACCAAATATCAAAAATATCCACCATCATCAATAAAATAAGTTCTACGCTGACTAGTCTTCACGACTTCTACGAGCACCAACCTCCACGTCACGAGTATGCTGATCACACCACTTCAGCCTTACGCCCTGCATCAGAAGATGCGTGAGTATTCCAGGGGAAATACTCAGTAGGATGCTGGAAAAACTCACAGTAGAAATAGGCAATAAAGGTACCAATAACAAGCAGGTCCGATAACTCAGGAAATTATGACGCAGATAATACTTACCAGAAAAAGATACAGCACCCAAAACGTCTCATTAATCAGGGTGGAATAAAGTACAATAATCAATATGACTCCCAACTTCCAAAGAGTAAGGAGATAAACAAATTATCTGATCTGGACAACCAATGTATCGAAGATGACAATTTCTGCTCTCTGATCAGTCCACTTCCTCTATGGACTTCAATACCAGAACATCCTAGAGGTTCTACGTAGGAACCCGGCCATGCGTCTAGGGATGCTGGCCCCATCGGTGCTTACGGGCACAATGGGCAGAGATTATAGACCTTCCGTAATGTCTAACAATCTAAAGCGCACGCGTTGCCGTAATCGGCTGAACTACAGAGGTTCATAATCATCGGAGACCACCATGGGTCTAGCTATGGCTCGTGAGCATACTATGATCCAACCTAAGAGTGTTCAACAAAGCTCTTAGTGGAGAAACAGTTTACATGGAACTGGGTTTGTCTAACCACAAACAAGGGTATTCTCGTGAATTAATAATTTTAGAAATTAGACTCTCAAGGGAGTACAAAGGAATTCTCAGCATTTAAGAATGACAGACTCTCAAGAGATTAACCAACAACTGGTCTGTGCCTATGCACGAGCTGGCTCGAAACTGAACTCCTCGGTATAGACTCTGTCAACGTCATCACCATGCACTATTACAATCAAGATCATCCCTGGATCACAAGACTTCTGAATCGACATTCCAAAAACTTTAATGGTAGAATTGAAATGAATAACCCTAATCTAATATCAGGGTTTCATGAGGTCGAAGATGCACGATGTTAGGCACCGCGAGCAAAGATATAGATGACCACGACATTTGGAATAGAGACAATACTCCACACATATTATTATCATAAGTACCCTCTGGAATTCTTGCACCATAGTACCCTCCTTATGTTATATAATAATAATACATATATATATATATATATACATGTAGTTTTAGCATAGTGTTTTATTTAATACCGTGAAAGGACACTGTTATGGACACAACAGCTCCATTCCCGGAGTTCCTCTAGTCTACACAGAACCTATCAGTCCCTAAAAGTTTTATAGCAGACAGCCTTGTGTCTGTAGATCATTACTCAATTTACGGAATAATTTTCCAAATTTTCTACAATTAGTTATGAATTTTTTAATACAGTCTGTTGGTGCAGGGTACACCCTAGCCGAGAGCACTATACTAAGTAATAACCCCACTTTCACTTGTTGTTACTAATTCTAATCACAACTATGGCCTTTTAGACTTAAGACCCTCTTACATTAGGCCTTTATTAGCTTCTGGTCAGACCATTAATTATGTATTAACTCACCTAGTAACCCCTTTTTGAAACTGTTTTATATCATAGCCTTCAAGATTCATTAACCGGCAAACTAGACAATTTTTCCCGGACACTTAGGCTTCAGGTCAGACTATTGACAGAGGTCTTAAGGTCTACGAACAATGATCCATAAGTATTATCACTTTCATCATGTTAGTACGTCCATTAATCTCTTTTATATAGTCTTATTACCTATATCCCATATCAATTAGGGTAAACACTACATAAAGTAGACAGCTTTATCAAGACACAGACCAAAACCACAAAGCACGACTTGTGACACATAAAGACGCACCAAACCAGTAGAATTACCTCTGAAAGCTTGCTGCTTTTGGATGAGAAACACAAGAGTTATACCAATTAATAGATCAATTAGGTCGATACATGGAGAATGTGAGATCGGGTGACTAGTAACAAGAAAAGAGACAACTTTTCATAAACAGACCCTCATCTACACAAATCAGAGAACGATACTCAATGTTAGATATCAGATACATGACTCACATGAATCGAAATAAACACACACTATCAGGGACGTCTTGATCGAATTGTGCATGAGAGTTACGCATCAAGAAATCAATCGGTATTTCAACAATTGAATATATCTTAGCAAATAGAGCAAATAATCCAGGACAACAAGATCATACATGTTACACACAACATCAGAACGTGGTACTCCATATAAAGATCGAAACTTTAATGAAATCATACTGTGAGAAAAAGAACATCTTACCTTTGAACTGGTACTAATTGCACGCCAACCTGTTCGAATTCAAACTCGCTTCCTTGCAATCTCCACACGAACCAATGCACACCTTTTGCACACACCACGAGGAGAGGCCTACTGGTGGTTGAGAGGGAAGGGGGAGGACGTGGTAAGGGGGAGAAATCACCAAGAAATGGGAGAGAGGGTTGCCGGTTCCCAAAAGGGATGGCCGGCCCTCTCACAATGGGCTTATATACTTCATGCTCTTTGCTCTCCACCGTCCATCTCCACTTCATCCAAGGGCCAAGGATCATCCCAGCCCCTCCCAAAACCACCAGCACGATCTCCTCTAACCCCAAAATTTTCTGTTTAAATTGCATTAAGGTAGGATTTTATCTTCTCTCAAAAACTTACCAATTTACTTATGTAACTTACTAAGTAAATGCAAACCTTTAAAGACTTCTCTTGGCGCCAATTAAATGCAAGGAAGGCTACTTCAAATATCCCAAAAGGGCGTCCAATACACATCTCCAATTTACTTTAATTAGGCTAATTAAATCCACCATTATCTTGATTCTCAATTTGATAACAATTAGGATTTTGACACCAACTCAATTACCACATTTAGATCCCTTAAACAAAACAAATCAGGCATGATACGTCCCAAAGAAATCCCCCAAAATCAGCCCAAGACGTTTCCCAACGGAATTGCCTTGGGAAACGTAAAATCACCGGCGATCGATCGGTCCGTATACGTGATCGATCGTCTTGCGATCGATGCCTTAGAAAAACGATCGATCATCTCCCGATCGATGCCTTATGAAGGCGATCGATCGGTCTGACGGAAAAATTTTAAAATTCAATTTTTAACGAGATTTCTAGAATTCAAAATTACTCCCATTTAGCAATGAAATTCCACTTTATTAATATAAAATTTACGGTCGCTACAGTTTGTGCTGGTGTTTGATTAAAATTAGTAATACTTTAATATAGTTTTTACTTTTGTAGGAAAATAAGAGGAAGACGCAGAAATGGGGTGAAACTAGACTCAAATAGCTGAATCCTTACAACTTCTATCTCTGATGGGACTGATTGAAGCTTCACATTAAAGTTCACGAAGTCAGCTTTTCAACGCCACTAACAGTTCACAATTCGGAGTTTTGAGCAAAAAGTTATGATCATTGGAAATATAGCACGCGAAAGAGACATGAATAAAGAGAAGAACCGTCAAGATGAGATTGGATGGATGAGATCGATACAACAAGTTTTTGTTTAATAAAGAAAAAAAAGAAAGGAAGCCAGTTCAGTGGGTCAGTGGTTCGGGTTTTGAAGAAAAAAGAAAAAAAACTAAACCCGGCCCGAGCCAAAGCTCGGGCCTTTCGTTCCAGATAGAGCTCGAGCTCGAGGGTGGTCCGGCGGCCTGAGACTCCGGTGAGGCTGAGTGGAGCTGATGACGGTGATGGCAAGACGGCGGCGGAGTGACCCGACAAGCGGGTAGAAAAGAACGGCATCCGTGTTCCATTGGAAAACAAAACAGACAGAGACGGGCTGAAAATGGAAACTTGTGTTTGAATTCGATTTGGAAATGGAAAGTGTCAGATTTGAAGTTCGATTTGGACTTGGATTGCGTTCGATTTGGGAAGGGATTGGCGTCTATAAAACCAGAGAATTTAGGCCAGAAGAAGGAGGCCGGAGGAGGGAAGAAAGTCACGATTTTGGTTTGAATTGCAAAGTGATACAGTGACTGCGATGGGGGAAGAAGATGAATAGTACACAACGAACAGTGTTCTGTGATCATTCTTTTGCTATAGTGCCCCCGTGAACAGTATTTTTGGTGAATAGTGCAAAATGACGCCGACAAATCAGCAGTGTTCTCCTCGTCCGATGGCTGGCTAAATTCGTGTCCAAGGAGTATAGTGGATGAACTTTCGTGTCCCGCCAAGAACGTTGGTGAATTCATTGTGATTTGTGTGTCTGACCATGAACACAAGTTACCGTATCATGTCAATTTGTGCGTAATAATAATTGAGAGTAGT
The DNA here is from genome assembly GCA_039654745.1 of Houttuynia cordata. Classification (NCBI taxonomy): domain Eukaryota; kingdom Viridiplantae; phylum Streptophyta; class Magnoliopsida; order Piperales; family Saururaceae; genus Houttuynia; species Houttuynia cordata. Next base: position 42,175,388 of record CM077507.1, on the reverse strand, counting down.
AATTGCATGTCTAGCAGTGGATTCTCTACCTTGGTACTTCTCCATATTAGTTAAACTCATTTTAATTAGTTAAAATTTATTGCTTTCTTAGATTAAATGAAATTGCAACTTTTCTTTCTATTGAATTTGGTAAATTGTTTAACCATCCCTGAGGATTCGACAACCCTTAATACTCACTGAAGTACGCAATTGCCTTGTCCACTTGTAAGGGTTTAATTTTAAACGATCATCTAGCTAATATATATATATATATATATATATATATATATATATATATATATATATATATATATATATATATATATATATATCTAACCGGTCTACACCAGTTCACCTGCGGTTCAACTGGATTGGACTTCAAAATGGTTCAATGCCTGTTCCAGTTTTAAAAACCTGATTTGGAAGGTAGGTTTAAGAAGGGTTTCACGTTGTACCCAAAAAAAGTACGGTTATACTTGCGATAGGTTTCTCAGTAACACCACATGCAAACTTGACACTTGATGATCAATGGTATTTTGATTCTTCCCAATGAAGTTAGAACAAGGACAATAAGAAAATGACAAAACTAGAAAATTAAGTTATAACTTACATGACTATAGTGAGAGTGGACGCAGGAATTTTTGTCAATGTGGTCATAAGCTAACGCAATTCTAAAACATTATTCTCTATAACAAAATAATTAGGCTAACAACAAAGGTGTACTAAAGTATAACACAGAAAAATTAGACAAATATAAGTAATTGTGATAGATTACTAAAGTGAAGATTACATGCGTTAAATGTAATACCATTTTGTATCTTATTGTCTTCACCTGCAAAAATTTCGACAAAAGATATACCTCAACCCCAAAACATTAATTGTCTCATCTTAAAAAAAAATTAATAGGAGGAAAAAAAAGATAATGATTCATCAACATATCGAGTAAATTTGCCTTAACAAATAAAAAAACTACATTAATGCAACGCAAGATATAAAAATTAAAAGATAAACACAATATTTTTATATCAAGAATCATAGACCATAGAATCTAATTAAAATAGAAAGCAAGTAACTTTGAGCACACATTGAAACACAAAACTTGGATACAATAGCACGGTAGGAGTGAATTCAACCAATTAATCATATATATACAAAAATTAAATATGCAAATGAATAAACAAAGAATCACAATAAGACCACATGTATAAAAAGAAAAAATCGCAGAAATTAAGATGGTGTAAATTGTTAGAACCCTTTTAATAGATTTGAATATGACATTATAGAGATTTAATTCTCTTACTTAGAGGCAAGCGCGGCAACACAATGGCATGATAGAGAGTGGTGAGGCATGAGAATTTGTGCAAACTAGGGAAGCTGCTAGAGTAAGAGACGGCGGCCAGTGGCGGAAGGTGTGAGCGTCAGATGCTTACTGTATGGAGTAGAAGCCATAGCAGCTCCAACAGAGGAAGGTGCGACTGCTTCCAATGTAGGCGGCCAAAGTTAGAGCGGTCAATTGGAGTTGTAATTTAGAGAAGTAATCTGTTAGAATTGCAGAAGGGAGGAGAAGAATCCCAATCCCAATAAGAAAATGGTGGGGTTGGGTGGGGTGAAGGTTTTGTAATATTATTGGTTTAGAAAATTTATGAGGTTTTTTTAAAAAAAACCTATGAGGTTTGGATCAGGCTTAAGAGATCGTCTTACCTGTCGAGATCAGATTACGGTAAGTCAATTTTTCCATTGGGGTCAATTAATAGCAAGTTATTATCTTGTCTAATCTAATGGCCATTTTTATAGTGGGGGTAGTGGAAAAACCCAAAACCCATTGGGGTCATCTGACTAGACCTTTGCACGTAGGTCCGTCGATAGTAACATGGCCATCTATTCCGAGATAAAATTTAACATGCACTCTGCGGCTATTGCATTGGGAGTCATCAGTGTGACCTGTGAAGACAAGCATGCGCAGTTAAGCCTTCCTACCACTTGTATTAAAAGCCCACCAACGGATTCTAATCAGACTGCCTGAAAGTTCTTGATGCAGCTAACAGATTGCACACACATATGTGACTCTCTGTAATAAAACTCCAAAGCGAAAAAAAGTCTGAACCTCATCTTACGAGTATACGTGTGACACATCACTAGCCATCAGATGAAAATCCAAGGGTACACGAAATTCACCATTATCTTATGGAAAATATGTCTGGCCCATTATTACATGGCCGGGCCGTGCGTGTGATTGGGTGAGCCCTGGCTGGCATTCCGCGTCGGACCAAAGTCAAAGATGAACTGGTCTCCTCCTTTTCACTTATTTTTTCCTGCTAGTATTTTAATTTTATTTAATTAAAAAAATTATTCTCAGATGTGAAAAATTAATTAAAAATTTTAAAACAAAGATAGAAAAAGAAAACAGGAGAGCGTTGGGAAGAGGGGTCATTTAACACCTCCTAGGTTCCAACAAAAAAAGACGGTCTGAAAACCGGTCCAATTATGCTTTGAGAACCGGCGATATGGCTTGAGATAATGGTTCGTGTCTTGGAACCGGGACAGGATTATAAATTGAACATGCCATCAATTGTAACTCTCGTTGAACCGACCGGCAATTTGCAAGAAGCCTTAAGTCTCTCATTTGGTTGATGGCTGATTGTTTGATTTTTTAACTATTTTTACTCGCAACCCCATGAGACTATGTATAGGCTAGTGGAAACGAGGTAGAACCCAAAAGACTTAGTTAACCTAATTCTAATAAAAAGATTTAAATTTTATGTAACAATTTATAACAGAATAAAAATTTATAATTTTTAATTAAACAAAGAAGAAAATTTATGCGAAGAAAATACTCTAATAAAAAGCATACTAAGATTTTGAATCCACCCAAACCAAATAGTTTTCCTCTCCATTAACCCGTACAATTCTAAATGATCAATTATCCGTGGCCCTTTCGAAGTCACGAATAATCGTAACGTGTGCAGTCCTCTCAAATATGCCAATTATAGATACTAAGGAGGCACTCATGATAATGCTAAGAGTAATGTTTTTAAAGATATGGTGTAAATGTTAGCTATTATTTAAACCGTAACAAAATGACATGCACGCATTATAGCCATTAGTCAAACACACTTCATCTCAAATCGTCAAGAGCTCAAACTTTGCTCGAACAAGGGGCTCGAATTTGAGCTCGAGTACAATTTGCAAAAATATAACACATAATCAGTGTATATTAGCTTACATTATGGTCAAACCAAAACTAATAATCTGTCATGTGAGATTTGAGTTCGAGGTCGATTTGAAGCTCGAGTTCCCTAGTCATGTTGAGTTGGGGCTGCCAGTTCAAATCTTCTATACCAAAATGCCATGCCAATACTCGACCGGGCGGTTAACACGCCGACCCGACTCATCGATGAAGCGGCTCAAATCGCCGGCCCAAACCCCAAAGAGAATGAGGTGATTAATCCAAAGTCGTCTACTGTCTTTTCCAACGCGGGTCTCACCGTTGAACTTCTCTCTCTCTTTTGGACAATGTTCCTCCTCCCGCTTTTTATTTTCACGGCCACGTAACGTGCCCCGTTTTCCTTACTTTTAATCCTTTCCTCACACTAGCACGTGAGGTTGGCCGTGATAAAAAAGCGGGAGATATAGCATTACTCCTCTCTTTCCTTTTGTGTTAAAAAGGGTGTCTGTGCAAGAGGTCAGAGGTCAGCCATGGAGGCTGCTCTTGAGATGTAGAGAGAGATACCACATCCCTCCCACGAGAGAGAGAGAGAGAGAGAAAGCGAGAGAGAGGTTGTGGGTTCAAAGCTCCCTGCTTCGGCTCCTTCTCCTTCGTCCCCTTGGCTCAAAAAAGAGAGGTTGGTGGTCTTTGATGGTTCTTCCCTTCCTTGTTTTTGGCCATGTCCTCTGGTATCTTTAATCAAAGGTGTTCTTTTTTACTCTTGTTTTTTTGCGTGTTTGCGGTTCAGGAGGTGGATTTTTATGTTTTTCCTCTTTTTTTTTTGGTTATTTTAGTTTGTTTTTGATTCAGCAGGTGGGCTTTTTTGTGTTTTTTTTTACATCAAAGTTTTTTTTCTTTTGGTTATTTTAGTGTGTATTTGAATCAGGAGATGGGTTTTTTGTGCTGGGCAAAATGAGTTCTTATCTTTTCTGTTTTCTCTTATATCATTTGTTTTTTTTTTTTTACATCAAAGGCATTTTTTTGAATTGTTTGTTTTTGCGGGTATGCGTTGGATTCAGGAGGCTGGGAAAAATGGGTTCTTCGTTTTCCTGTTTTGGCCTTCTGTCCTGTGGTTTTTCAGATCCAAGGTGTTTTGTTTTTGAATTTTTTATTGCGCGTGTTTGATTCAGAAGGTGGATTGTTTGTGCTGGGCAAAATGATTTCATTTGTTTTCGTTTGCTGCTTCGTTTTGAGTTGAATCTTTTCTCAATTTTTTTTGTCAATTTTTTGTTTGCTGATTGTGGATTTAAATTAGAAGATGTGGTTTGGAAGTGTTTTTTTTTCTTTTCCTAAAATGGCTTTCTTTCTCTTGTTACTGATTGGTACTGTGTTTGATTGTTCTTTGTTTGGCTTGGTTGGATTTATACTTTTTCTATTCTGGCGTCGTTTTTGTCTTTTTCCGAGGGAAATTTTATTTCTTTAGATTTGTAGAATTTTTTCCTTCGTTTTGTATTTTTCGGGCGGATGATTCAGGTTTTGTATTTGTTTTTTGGTTTAGTTTTGAGGGTTTAAAGTTTTTGAAGATGATGATGGTTGGATGGATGAACTTAATTTGGCTTCATCATTTCCTTTTTGTTATAAACTTTTGATATTGAAGAAAAGTGGATAAATTTATTAAACTCTAACATTTGATGGATTTGCTCCATCTCTTTGTAATTAGAATTTGGCGCAATCGTATTTTTCTTTAATTTGTTTGATATTTGGACTTGTATAGATATAGATGGAAAGTTTCGCTTAAGAAGATAATCTTTTACACCCTATCCTTATTGTTTTGTTGTAATTTTTGGTAGGATCAAAGGCTGCCAATTCCTTGTATTTTGAGATCGCTTTACTTTTTTGCTTATGATGGTCTTTTTTATATCAATAATTTTCTGTAAATTATTGATCGGATAAGTTGAATCTCCAGATCTACTCTAATTGTACTGAAAACAGTTTTTGTGTCTGTGCTTCTTAACTTATGAAATGCCTTCCTTTGATTATCCTTGATTGGGAATCATCTCTTCCCACAATTATATATTCTTATGTGTTTCCCAAAATTATGGACAGTAGTACGAAGGAAAGTTTGTGACTTCTTGCAAAGTTCTAAACTTTGTGTTGCTTTCTTGTTGTCATGCTTTCTTGTTATATCTGTTTTTGGTGTTTAATATAAAGGGTTTCTGTTGTTAAACGATTTTCTCGCTTTTGCATCACAATTCGAAGTCTGTCGAAGAAGGTTGTGTGCAAGTTCAAAATTTTCACCTTGATTGATTGTTTATTCGCAATATACATACCGAACCCATTGACATGGCTTAATTGTTGAAATTTGTTGATGATCTTCATACTATACATGTTCCTTTAGATTCGTCTTTTTGGTGGGTTAGTAGCGATCATGGAGATAATATTTCGGCCTTTCCTGTTTTTCTAAATTGTTCTTAACTAGGTTTTTTTGGTGTGTGATTGTAGTCGTTCTTATTAATTTTTGTCTGGTAATAATTTGTCTGCGCACCAACTAAGGTACTTAATTTTAAGTAGGTAATTCTTCGATATTTCAGGAACCACTTAGCTATGGATTGCACACTGACCTTTGCTGCTTTTGAGGAGAAGTCCTCTGATTATGCTGCAATGAAGTTTGTTATAGAGGAGAAGATAAATAAGCATCAAAGTGGAAAACTATTCATGGCCAACCGAGAGGAGTTTCTCATTTGTCCTGCACCACGAAGAGTATCTTCTAGGCCCTCACATTGTGTAGATAACATTGCCAGACTCTCCAGCAAGCCAAAAAGGTTTTTTTTTTAAATTCACTCCTGTTTTTGTTTTTTGTAGTGGAAAAGATGTGCGAGAATGTTGCATTTATTATATACCGATTTTGTTAATGTCAATGATTGTCTATCAAATTTTAGCTCAAATTTTTGTTACCATTCCGCTTTTTTTAGATCTTCAATATATTTCTGGCAATGCTAAAGTTTCTTTTTGGTTGTAGGTTGTGGTAGAATTATGATTAGAACAGTCTTATTTGACTTCCATCTTTTAAATGATTGAGGCTTTTGATTCATTTCGACAGCTTGTCTGTGCATGGAAGAGATCCTGCCTTGGAAGTGTTAAATAAAATTTTGAACAAGGTGCGTTTTGTCACTTAACATTAATGTTACCTCTTTTCCTTAATGTAAGCCTCTTGATGAATTTTTTTAATCAAATGCTTTGTTTCTTTTGCAGGAGGAAATAGATGACGATAGTGATAGCAGTAACAACTTCATCGATTTTTTCCGTGGTTCCCCTCCCGTGCGCACTAACAACCCACTTATTCATGATGTACAGTTTTCGAAGCAGGCATCACCTTTTGATACTGCTGCTGCTAATTTACCTGTTTCTCCTATGGGAGGTAAGCCGCTGGGTGGGGCCGAAAGAGTGCCTTCTTGTGGGGCTTCATCCTCATTTGTTGCAAAGCCAAAGCCTGTAGTGAGAATTGAAGGTTTTGCCTGTGCAAACAACAAATCTCGATGCTTTGTTTCTGCTCGTGCATGAGTAGTTACAAGAGGGAATTCACCCTTAGAACCAAACCAACATGACCTTAGAAGGGGGCTTTTACCTAGTTTTTGTACGATATTATTGTGCCCTTCCTATGTTTTGGTCGTTATCTTAATAATATCTCTTTTTGTAAATATGTCAATTTGGGTAGAGTTGATTGCAACCCTCCCCACCCCCCAAAAGTGTTAATCTGATAAGGACAGTTGCTCATTTGTTGATTTCCGTGGAAGAGTTGAAGCTGTATCCAAGGAAGGCTTTTACATGAGGTAAATGTACAGTAGAGTATAATTGTGCATAAATGTTATTTCCGGAGTTCGAGAAAAGTCTCTTTGATATCTTAGAGGGATGTACTTGATTGTTGATTCTGTTGGATCATTATGTTGTACTTCTCAGAGATTGAAATTTTGAATGTATTGAATGAATATTAGTATTATTAAGAGTTTACGCATTCACCCCGTTGCACTTGTTTCCATTATATTGTTTCTAAGGTTGTCAAATGTGTATGCTTTCTATGTATATTTCTTTATTCCCTTTCGCCCTGCCTTCTCTGATCTTAAAGGATTATTCAATTTCAGTTTTACTTTTATCTGTTGCCTCTGGTGACTTTGCCTCAATTTTTTTGTCTACTAGTTATTTTTTTACTGAGTCGCTCTAAGGGAAACCTTGTTTATTTTGTCCACCTATTTGGTCATGGAAGCCAGTGCATGCATTGAATGTTCGGCGTTTTAGATCTGATCTATAAAAACAGACATGCCATATTTAAATTTTTGTAGTCTTCGATGTATTCCGGACCTCCGGTGGTTAACTTTAGAGGTCAGGAAACTGAAGGTATCTTTATATGGTATATTTCAGTTTGTAAGCTCTGTTTTTTTCTTGCTTCAGTTTGTAATTTTTATGGGATGACGTTTTGCTAATGCCAGGCATGTTATAAAATCTATGACCGATTTAATTGTAAGCTAAATTTAATTAAGAACGTATACAATCACCATGTTCTTCTATACATGCTCTCCAATGTTCTGAAAGAACAAACGCGGTGGTCATGCCTTAATTTTTCTAGTTTTACATTGAAATCTTTTTGTTTTTTATTTCCTAATATAGTTAAATTTACTTATGTATAGAATGAACATTTTCCGTACATGTAGTACTTTTACTCATTTTGAAAGTAAAGGTACATCAATACACCTTGCACATATATATGGCGATGCATGGCTTCCATTTCATCTTCCTCATAAGAATTGATGCATGCTTGCACTCAGATGCGTATCGTGTTCTGTCAGCACTAGATGCAAAACCATACGAAGTCGCTGTTTAAAGGATACATGCAACCCCTTGTTACCATGGAAAAACGAGCCAAGTAAAAGATACATTGCTATTCATAAAAAAAATACACTGCTTCAGTATGAATGCCAGTGTTAAAAAATCTTCTTGTCCAGCATTTACGAAGATAATGATTATGGAAAAACGAGCCAAGTAAGAAGGAAAAAACGCGAGTTGTAATGCATATAAAGACTATGAAATTGACGTAAGTGCATGCTTTGTACATCATATTCTAGGGTCCTCATCTTACACTTGGGCCCAATTTTCAGACATATAGTACTTCAGGACAGTATATAAAGACTACTTACTTTTTATCAAATTCGGATGACGTTTTGAGCCCTGATTGGCCTGACGTCGATGTCTTCAGCAATCAAATTCCTGTACATGAAAAAGTAGGGATCACAATCCATATTCCAGGGCCTCCAGAGCCTTCCAGCACCCCCTCCCCCATTCTTCTCATTTTCGGAGTCTCTGATTCTTTACAATTACTAGTATATAAGAAGCAGTTGGGTAATTGGGAAATTTTAAGGGCTCAGCTTCTGGTGCGATCTGTTTCAGCTCAATTCACAAACTTGGCTTTTAAACATTTGGATTTATTCCAAGCTTTTTTAGTCTATATTTCGGCCTTCATCCATGGCATCCATAACAAAGGTTAGTGGTGGCTACTGATTGACTGAAGCTTATAGGACGTTAATCACCGAATCATAACCTCCCAAAACAAATAGTAAAAACCTTTATATGATTATATCCGTTTTAATATGTTTTTTTTATGTTTGTTGTTCAGATGCTATTGATTTCATAGTAAGTGCACTTTTGATTTTGAAAGTACGTTTCAGTCTTTCAGTAAGCTTAATGCAAGTCATGCTTTTTTTTATAATGTATGTACATTCATTTAATTTAATTTCACTTGTGAGAAAATTTCAGGTGATTTTTTACAAATCTAATTAATTTCATGTGATCTAGAGACTGGAGGGCGGTGCTGCCTGCACTTACTATACACATTGTTTATAAGAAATTATTAGGTGGGATGCACTTCCACGGAAATATAGCGGAGAACATGAATTGTTGAATGACACATGGGTTAAGCGCTAACACATGTTAGTCATGAAATGTGTTGATGCCAAAAAAAAAATGTTTGTGAAATGTGTCACTTAGCCATTGGAATTCTGCACTATATTTTTATTTAATAGTTCTCCATTTTTTATGGTCTAAAGATAAAAGTGTGTGAACCCAAAGTATATGAGTTCGGGCTCACGTATGTATGCGTGAGTTGAGATGATCTAAGCTGTCGGATTTCAATTCGGCGGAGGGCGTTAATACATGGTGCAGGCAGGTTTAAATTACCCCCACGTCCTGTGCAACATCAGATCTCAATCCCACGGCTGTATAGCATTGGCTCGCGCAGGCTCATAAACGTTGTCCAAAAAAATAAACTCGGAGTCAAAGAATTCATATATACTCGTAGTCTCATACCATGTTTATGATGACAGTATTGCGCGGCGTTTGAAAAGGGATTCTGCATGGAGGTGGCTTTGGTCTAGGCATGGCACTTGTGCTACTCCCTTTTGTACATTGCCACGTACTTCTGGACGTCTGAGCTCTCTTCTTGTTGTTCTATAAAAGGGTCAACAAGAACTAGCAAAGCTCCATGCAATATTGGAGCAGCCAATTATCCATTCTTGTTTAGGAGAGCTGATCTTCCATTTCTGTTGGTGTTAGCATTGAAACAGTACTCCATCTCAGTCCTCTGTGACCATCTTGTGGACGTCCATCATGGCTTCCCGGGCCCTGGTGGGTAGTCTATCTGTATTTTATCACACCATTTTCATTTCCCTCTCTCTCTCTCTGTAGAACTATGGAAATGGACCAATTAGTTGCCCATTCATAGTTGTTTGGGATAGGTAGTTCTTCTGCATTTCATCACTCCATTAATTTATTGTTTAGGAGGATTCCATTCACTAGGATTAGATCCCCATTTTAAGATGAATACTAAATTATTTATAGAGGCTTGGTCAAAATGGGTTCTTTCATGGCCGGGAAATTGGCTTTCAAGTCCATCACTTCATAGTTTATTATCCTTTCTCTTTTTGCATGCTTAGCTATACAAGCATTAAAACCTTGGTTTTTCATTATTGAGTCACCTGACCCCGATGATTTAATCATTCTTATGACATAAGTTAATTGACTTAATTGAGTCTCCTCTAATCACACAGGCCAATTGGAGGGCGATCCTGAACCGGGTTGGGTCGAATCGGAGGTTTGCAACTTCGACTGCTCCGAAGATGAAGCCCTTCCCTGCAGTTGTGGAAGACTTGGCTCATGATCCCAAGTGAGTAACATTATCGGAAACTTGCTTAAGGACTAATACAGAAGCTAATCATGAGCAGATCAATCCCAGAGTGACATTTTCCGGCTGCAAAAATAACAAGGCTGGCACTAATCGATGATCATCATTCTGGGCACATATAGAAAGTAGATAGCAATTAGCAAAGGGAAATTAATGGAATTTGGCATTGGTGTTTACAGGCCCTTGAAGGGGGAGTTTGTGCCGGTGTACGTGGCCCTTGGGATGATCACGTTATCGGTTGCGCTCGGTCTACACACGGCCATACACCAGTTGGCGCGTGCTCCCAACGTCTTCGTGAGGAAGCAAAAGAGGGAGACGGTGCCGGAAGTGCTCATGCCGGACGAGGTGGCCAAGGATGCTACGAAGTTCATCCACAAGTCCGCCTTCCGCAAGATTGCACACGTCCAAAACAAGGCCGAGAATGTCATGCCGGACCCCATACATGGCAATGCCCTTGTTAGGTTTGTCATCTCCAGTGATCCCTCTTCACACACACAATGTGTAGTTTAGCCTCGTGGGACATATAGTTTGTTATGTGGTATTTAATGTCAAGTTTGTTACTAATGTATGTTGCAGTCCGAAGAAGATGGAGTCGCTCAAGTCAGTGGGGGTGGATCCCCTTGGGTAGCCAATCAGGCTGTGAGCCATGGTTTGCTATCAGGTTGGTTTTTTCTTTTGTTTAGAGTATGACAATGAAAAATAGTGGGGATATACTCCCTCCGTCCGGATTTATTATTACCATAAGGTTTTTCCAAATGAACTAGTCTTATTTCATTTTGCAAAACCTTATAGTAATAATAATAGTTGGGGACGGTGGGAGTAGATTACATTCTCTTATGAAAAAAAGACCGAAAAAGAATCTTTGAAGTACAAATGAAATTGTAAAATCATTCAAATTATGTAATTATAAACTCTTAACTACCATTGTGGTAAACTCTAAATATATTAATTTTTTGCTTCATATATGAGCGACTATACCTTATGCGAATATTAATCACATGCACCATCTTGCGAGCTGCGACTGTCGAACTTGCATCTTTTGTCATAGTAAAGAAGGAACTCTCTTACTGATTCAAACACAAAAAAATCTCTTTCCATTACGATTTATAACTTTAATATGGTTATTGTGGGATAATCTGATATATGTCGCATGCAGTGAGAAGGGGGAGACGTTCTAGTCTATGGGCTGAACCCCATCAAGCACCCCATCAGACACTGAGCCCTGGCTGCATTTGTTTTCATTTCTGTTGCTGCTGAGTTCATCATGTGTATTCTTGTACATAAGGATAAAAAACTTTCAGTTTGGTCATTTTACGCTCTCGATTTAACGTTACTGAATACTCTTCCTACTTGGTTCTAGTTTTATCCCATATGCTTAGCAATAATCCAAAATAAAATCTCATATGCTTAACCTCTTACTAATAGAGACATCAGCAATAGAAGTCAATTAAACACAATTCTGGTGGCGAATGGCTTGCGGAATTTGACTAGTAAAGCCACAAGCAACATCTTGACATATTTTGGATCATGTATGTATGTCCTCTGATGGGGAAAGCTAACCCCAGTTTTCAACATGCATGTTTGTAATTTAAGCGTGACATGTTACGTTTCATTCCATTCGATGCACCCAACTTGATTTAGAGTGGCTTTTTTGGAAACAAACTACCCGATGTCATGATAGTGATCTCTCTAGGAAGAAAGCAGGCGAATAAGATCGATGCGTTATAATGAATTGGCTCTGATGGAATTAAGGCCATTATAGAGACATTATACATGATGCAATTAACGCCATTATAGAGAATTGCTGGGAAGTCGTTGATCACCCAAAGCAATACTTCTTTTGGCAACCAAGTAAAACAAATGGGTATCAAATTTTCTGAAGTGGGGATCCCGACTTTGAACCCCTACTCATCTGGCCACACACCTGGTATTATATCTTAATTCACCTGGCATTATATCTTAATTCACTCCGTGTATATGCGATTGGTGAACCTCGTACTGCCCGAGGGAATTGGTGGTGTATATGCGATTGGTGAACCTCGTACTGCCCGAGGGAATTGGTGGTGGGATACGGTGTTTTAAGAGGCTGGTTGTCTGCTATTTTAGTTGGGTCTTATACTCACATCCCTCATTATAAAACACAAACGGGATGCCACGGTGAAGCCAGCCCACCTCACCTATACATGGACGGTTGATTCAACTGTCTGAAAATACGCAAACGGGGGATACCACCGACTGTGTGAAGGGGTGGGCAGGCTATAATGTGGGGTTGGTGAACTATTCATCCAAAAAAAATGGCAGGTAATACCTTTGTTGAGCTCTTATACCTTGATATCTATTTCGAATTTGAATATGAGGGAGATAACGATGAAGGGTTGTCCTTAAACTTGGCAATGAGAATGAAACATGCATATACAAGTCATGCCACTGGCAAAGCCATTATCAACCAAGCTCGTCTTTGTCTGCCTACTTCTATTTTATTTGACAAGATCGCAAACGACATACTTTTGATGGCATAGAAAACTCCGCGGGTGTTTCTGCGAAATTCGTTTGCTTACAGTTGCGCACATCACTTAGATTAGTTCTATGGCTTTATTGTCTTTTGGTCTGAAGACTTTAGTTTCTTGCTCTACCGATACCTCTCATTATCAAAAGAAAAGGTAAACATAAATGAACTCTTTATTCTTATGCATGCGTGTTATATATTTAATACTGTTTGACAAAAGATTTTTCACATGTATGTACCAAAATTGCTCATATTGATGATATTTCTCTCGCAGATAGATGAATAAGATATTTGAAAACCTGTGGATTACTGTACTTAATTAAGTAGAGTGGATCAGTGGATTACTCGAAAAGAAAGGTCAACTATTACTTCCACTTTCTGTTGTGCAAAGGTAGGAGGAGATTAGCATTCTGCCTCAACAAATTCTATTGTCGATCTTAATAGAAAGAGTTTGCATCTTATATACATTTACAAAAGGGTCCTGCTAAACTTTTTCTTCTAGGTTAATTACGAAGAGTTGAAGGTGATTACGAACACAAGATTCACAATTATGTATCCACAAAAACATTCATTGGATTAGTACCTAGGAAGCACCGATACGGCAATTTTGCCCCGTACCCGTATCCGATACGTATCGGATACGGATACGCCATCGATACGGCTACATGCGTATCGATGGCGTATTGTCTTAAAAAAAAACCGGAAATAAAACCGAAGCCCCCGGCCTCCTTTGCTCATTCGTTTCAGCAGAGGAAGCCGGAGAGACCACGGGTCCTCACCCTCCACCCTCCACCCCTGCCACGCTGCCAAATCACCAGCGCCCTCACCCTCCACCCCGGACATCGCATCACCGCCGCCCTACCCTCCAGCGCGACGCCGCCGTCCTCATCCTCCACCCCGGCCACGCCGCCAAATCGCGGGCCCTCACCCTTCACCTCGGACACCGCGTCGTCGCCGCCCTCCCCTCCAGCGCGATGCCGCCGCCCTCACCCTCCGACGCCGCTAGATCGCTTTCGAGCTCGCCGGCCAGCTCTCCGCTAAATCTCTGGCGCCACCCTCCACCCCAGCCAGCGCGTCGCCGCCGCCCTCACCCTCCAGTGCGACTCCAAGCTCGCCGCCGCCGGATCGCTTCCAACTACGACAAGATAATTTCTTTCACCCCGGCCAGTGTGTTTTTTTTTTCAAAATTCGTGCTTTCATTCGGTTTTTGGTTTCTTTCACTGGAAGTCGATGGCGTGTCCTTGATGAAATTATTATGCTCTGTTTATTCATGGATTTGGTTGCTTCTTGCTGAAATTGTTATGCTTTGTTTATTCATGGATTTGGTTGCTTCTGGTTGAATTACATGTGAACTATTATAAGTTATAATGTTTAATTTCATAACTTATAATTATTATTGTTTGTGTTGTCATTATAGTGTAATTCTATCAAAATTATGGAAGTTACTATAGGTGGCTATTAGGGTGCCAGTTGTTGGATATTAGGATTGCTACAGGTGTTTAAATTTTTTTCTTTATTATGCTTATTGTTTGTTTTGACACTAGGACCAATCTAAAATGTGTTTTAAAAATATATAAAATATTTTTTTAACAAATGTATCTCCGACGTACCGTATCGGGACTTTTTAAAAATTACCGTATCACCGTACCCATATCGTATCGCCGTATCCGTATCGGTGCTTCCTAGATTAGTACAACTTCAAATCAGACCTCCCCCGAAACTCGCGGTCTTCAGTTTCATGTGTGTGAGTTGTCCACTGCCTTAAGCAGTTGTGCAAGAAAAAAAACTCCAAATTAGACCAATTGGATACATCGTCAAGGGACTTATTTTCGTACGTGAAGAGAAGCTTACACAGGAATTTTAGACAAACAGCTTGCTTGCCCCCATATATGTCGTTTTAGCATTTCTACCGTATGGCTTGACCCAAACATGTAATCCGCGTGGTTGGACTGTGCGCTTGATATGGGGGATCCAACGGCTGGTGAAGCTTCACCAAGCTTCATGAGCTGTATGTCTTCGAAGCTTTCTTCCGATTGTGTGCTGTGCTTCGATCAACAGCTGTGGTGGTCTGTGTTTGTGGATCTGACCCGCAGATCGGGTTGCGAGACTGGCCAAGAGGAGGATAAAAAAGAAGAAAATGCATGAAATACTCCTCCCTCCGTTCGGAATTATTGTTACCTTAAGGATTTTCAGAATATTTTAGGGGTGCGTTTGGGAATAGAGATTTGATTTTGGGGGGCAAAATCCAAATTCACTGGATTTTTTTAAGGGGGGAATTTCGATTTCCACCAAAATCCACAAGAATTCATGAATTTTCATTTTAAATGTGAGGGTGCTGATTTCTAAATGATGCGTAGGAGATGTCGTTTAGAAATTCGCGTGGGGCTCAAGATAGTGCATCGGGCATTAGGGAAATTCGCGTCCTCCCTCTCCTCCGCCTCTCCCCCTTCCCAGCCGGCGGCCAACCGCTTCTTGTCCTACCGGCCTTAGAACTCATCTCCCCATCTCCTTCCCCCCTTAGATCCCCGCCGCTACCGCCATGCCCTCCGCCACCTGAAGCCGTGCCCCATGGGCCATCGCCTCAAATGGACCCCCCCTCCCCCGAAGCTTCCGCCATTCTTGCCCATGGCTCCGCCCACTCTGACGCCACCACCACAACTCCGGTCAAGCATCCCTCCGATTCCGGCGACACTCATGGCCCACCTCTGTGCATCTTTGCTCACCAGGGGCTAGCAGGCCACCTGAGATGTCGATGGCTGCCGGTTGTCAATTGCAAATGGTCGGAGATGATTTGCAAAGATGGGCAGAGTGGGGTGGATGGTTCAGTGTTATGTACTATGGCAGAGTAAAGGCCAGACAGGACTTAGGCCGGAATCAGGCATGTCTGGTTCAGGGGGGTGGTGGGCTGTCTGTTGCCTTACCCCTCATAAAATAAATGTATTCTCTCCGGCGATCTGCAAATACAAAAAAAGTCGTTCTTTTTGCTCCTTTAATACGTGTTGTCGGCCATGCCGAAGCCGGAGGGGAGTGCCCGCCTCAAAACATGAAAGAAATAGTTTGCCTCTATAGCAATTTGCAGTATACCTTCACCATCCCAACAGGATGTGGCTGGGTGGAAACTGGTTGCACGTGGTTTTGTCCGGCCATGTGGGCCTGCTGTGAAGAAGTGACCACAGAGGATAGAAGATGAGAAGTCGGGAGGGAGATGGTTTCAAAATCAGTTCTTAAGGCCAAAATCTAAATCTGAAGCTGCCTTCCATTGCCAAATAGTGTATATAGGAATATAAATCCTAATCTTTAGTCATTTTGAAATCTAATCATTCTTATATCCTTTGCCAAATCCAAATCTACGATCCCAAACGCACTCTAGTTGATTTTGAAAATCCTCATGGTAATAGTAATTCCGGAGTAATAAAAGATGGTGCATTTGGGACATGATAAAAGCGTGGCGGCCATTTCACTTGGATGATTGTGCAAATTTAATTTTCAGCATCTGGACCAAATGGTCCAGGCCCTGGGGGAAATACCCACATCCCTAATGAGCATAGACATCCTGGTGTGGAATGTTGCCATTGTATTTGCATATACATGTGGTTCTGCACCTAAGAGTAACTTAGGGGCCGTTTGATTCGTGATTAATCCCAAAAATCTACTGTGGATAATCCACTTTCAGGAGGTGTTTCAGTTGGATAGTGGATAATTTCAAAAAATCCACCTGAAAGTGAATTATCCACAGTAGATTTTTTATTTTTTTCACGCCCCAAACGGCCCCTTAATTTCCATGTATCTTTGTCTTTCAGTCTGATCAAATCCAACTTCAAAAGCAAATGCCCTTTTGAGGAGATTTGACAGCGAACCTGACATTGACTTTCTGCTGAGGGAAAAACAACAGCGAGTGTGGGATGAGTAGTTCACCACCACTGCACCTCATGTTTTAGCCATCTGACCCCTTTACACGGTTGGTGGATGGTCACCATCTGTATAAATTCATACGGTGGACCTCTACCGTCTGTGTATAAGGGGAGACGGGCTGGCTAGACCGTGGAGTGGACCACCTATCCTTTCTCCATTTTCTTGTTTCCAAAAGAGATTCTTAATTTTCTTTTTTGGTACAATGATCAAAACGAGATTCAGATTCATTGATGAACCTCCTAATTTATATTCACTTGATTTGAGATTCAATACATCATCGAATTTTTAAAAGGGAAAATAATATAATAAATCATCAAAAAAAAAATTATGAAAATGACACACTGTAGAAAATATTTGCAAAATAGGGTATCTGACACGCCACGCAGGCGCCCGCGTGGCGCGGGCGCTTGCATGGCTTTTTTTTTAAAACCAAACCGGAAGGCGTCGGTTCTCTCGGTTAAAAGAGAAAGGCGCCGGTTGAACCACGCTTCAACAGAGGGTCGGTTCAACCGACACCTTTTACTGCCTTAAAGATTTTCATCTCATTTTAAATAGGCACTTACTTCAACGATACATATCTCTCTCATTTCTAACCCATTTTTTTTCACTCTTCCTTATTTTTAGTGGTCTTTCTAGTCATTATAATATCACAAAGATGTTGAGCCATCACATACCATTTATCGTAGTTTTTGTAGTATTTTTTTCGATAAATAGCATGCGATGGATCAAGATCTTTGCGATATCATTATGACTAGAAAGACCACTAAAAATAAGGAAGAATGAAAAAAAATGGGCAAAAATGGTTGAAGAATGAGAGAGATATGCATAATTGAAATTTGTCCCACTAAAATAAATCTGTCCCATTTTAAAGGGGTGATAACTTCAATGATGCATATCTCTCTCATTCTTTATCCATTTTTGCCCATTTTTTTTCATTCTTCATTATTTTTAGTAGTCTTTCTGTTCATAATGATATCGCAAAGATGTTGATCCATCACATGCTATTTATTGAAAAAAATACTATAAAAACTACGATAAATGGTATGTGATGGCTCAACATCTTTGTGATATTATAATGACTAGAAAGAGCACTAAAAATAAGGAAGAGTGAAAAAAAATGGGCAAAAATGGGTTAGAAATGAGAGAGATATATATGTATCGTTGAAGTAAGTGCCTATTTAAAATGGGACGAAAATCTTTAAGGCATTAAAAGGCGTCGGTTGAACCGACGCCTCTGTTGAAGCGGTTCAACCGACACCTTTCTCTTTAAACCGAGAGGCGTCGGTTCAACCGACGCCTTACGGTTTGGTTTTAAAAAAACGCCACGCAAGCGCCCGCGCCACGCGGGCGCCTGCGTGGCGTGTCAGATGCCCTATTTTGCAAATATTTTCTACAGTGTGTCATTTTCATAATTTTTTTTTATGATTTATTATATAAATTCCCCTTTTTTAAAAAGCTGCCCCTCAAATGTGGACATGTTGGCCCCTTAGATATTAGATCCATGTTGGCCCTTATATTTTTGTATGAGGTGAAGACCCCTCGTGCAACAATAGTATATCAAAACCGATAGCAATTTAGTCTTAGATCGGTTGCACTGTTGGCTCAAGATGTAATCAAATCGTTAACCATATGAAATTAAAATAACCTCAAAGCATTAGTAAAGCCGGTAGGGTTGTTGACCTTGAATAATTTAAATTTGTGAATGTTTAGCTGGCAATTATGAGATTACTCAAAACCAAAGGTGTGGCTCAGATATCTACTGCAGGTAAAATAATTTGGTTACGTAGAGCACATTTCTTGTCACTTAACATCAATGAACCATCTTTCCAAAGGCAAATGCCAGAGCATGCAAGTGGCATTTGAAGATCAGTTAATTAATTGAAGTACTAAACAACGTTATCTAAAGCCATTGCGAAGTTATAGCTGTGAAAGCAATTGACGAAAGGATCCTATTTATATGTTCCTGATGCATGTGATGTTTGCCTTTGGGTCGCACAATTTTGATTGTATGGCGACCAATATTACAGGGTTGGCGGGTTCGCCTGCCCTTGCCCACCCGCCTGTTCAAGCGTGCCATCAGATTCGACAACTTGCAATGTGGCAGGGAAATATTTTCAAATAGGGCAGTGATAACCCTACATCAGATTCCTACACATTTCCATACACAGCAGCTGTGTCTGGAAATATGTAGAAAATCTGATGTACAAATATCGTTTCCCTTTCAAATATGTGACTCGTCCAAATTAAGAATTTCCTCAGCCAAAATGCTATAGATCCTATGCCAGCAGCATATTAAAGAGAGTCCACCATGTAAAACAAGGGGTGCACATCGCATAGTCACCTTTTCCTTCAAAAGATTAACTTTGCGTCTTACATGCAAATGATTCAACATAAAAAACACAAGCAATGAAGCTCTTTGAAGTTTGGTATGTGGTGTACTCCCCACACCAAACAAATGAGTCAAACACAGCAATAATGCTAGTAGAAAATTACCAAATTCTTATTTCAAGTGATGCATTAACTGCACTAACAAAAAATAAAGGTGAGATTCAAACAGCAAAAATAATATTTTGCAGCAAAATAGTGGAAGAAATTATTGTGTGTGTGTAAATAAGATAAATATCTCTTTCAGGCACAAATAACTAAGTAGAAATCAAGCATACAAACCCTAATAGATTCCAGTACTGTACTTTATTGTCTTCCTTGCTAGGCGTATGATTCAGGCATACCTACTTTGCAAAATTTTATTTACCTATTTTTTATTGATTACGTAAGTTAATTCTTTGTCAACTCCTTCCCTCTTTCCAATATTTTGAATTCATCAATGATCGAGGGAATAAACGACTTTCTCATTACCAGACCAATCCTCTGATTGTCAACTCTTAAGCCATCCCATAGCTGCTTCTTAGAATCTCAACTTGGGCAAATGGTTTTAAAACCCGGACTAGCTTGGCCAGTTCGACTCGGTTAGACCTGAGCCAGCCACTTTTTCGAGTCGGTTGGTAGTTTTTTGGAGTCGGGTCGGTTGGGTCTGCTAGATAGATTGACCTGGCTGGGTCAGTTTAACCCGGCCGACTGGTCTAGACCAGGTTTTATACCCTCGATGCTAACCCTCCCACCACCACTAGAGGAAGCTCCCTTTGGCTTGACAGGGCCCATGGGGGTGCTCGTCAAACCTCCAGCACCTCATCGGCCCCCTCGTGAGCCCCTCCCCCCCACTCTCGAGCTCCCTGGCCAGATGGGGTGCCGGAGGGGGGTCCCTATCTCCGTCACCTCCCTCAGCACCTCTGTTGTGCCCGCTGCCTTCGTTGACCCCCTGAACCTCATCCCGCTCTGGCACAACGCGTACAGAACTGCCACGCAGCTCTCCCTCATCGCCGCGTCTATATCTGCCTCCCTCAGCATCCTCACCAACCTCTCCACTACGTGAGTGTCCAGTAGCGCCGCCCGCCCCTCCATGCTCACCGCCAAGTTGCACAATATAATCAATGCCCGAGTCGCCAGCCCACTGCTTCCCCTGTCGAGCACCAGACCCAACAAAATCACGATGGCGCCCAACTTCACCAGCTTAGACTGGTTCACTTGGGGGCAAGGGATAGGTGGTAGAGGGCCATGGCGGCATCCTGCTGGGCTCACGCAGAGTTCTCTGGTGATGCCCCCGCTCTCTCCGTTAGCAACAGGGTCAACCTACCCTCAGTTGAACCCGGTTAGACTTACCTGGGTTGATGACCAATCCGGGTTTTAAAACCTTGGTTGGGCAAGGTGGGTTATTTATTAGAGAGTTTACTCCTCCATTAGACTTTGGAGAATTTATTTCCACTTTTTCCATCTATAAGAATTAGCAATATTAAATTTTAGTAGAATCTTATGCAGACCAAACAAAAAAAAAAGGAAATTTCAAACCTAGTGCAATTCGAAAGTATAATCTTAGGCACTATAGGTGGACAAAAGACTAATATATTGATTAAAATAATCGATCATTGGTACTTTTTTTTTGCTAGATAATCATTGGTACTTGTTTAATTATTACCAAGCTACTGATTCATTAGTTTAGGAAATAATTGCATTCTTCACAATGTCCGCACATGACCTTTTGCTACCGAATATTCATACAACACATTCTGGGTGCCTATAAATTGGAAGGCAGGCCGCAGAGCACATTCAACATCCTAAGAAGCAAAAATGGGGGGAGCAGCTGGAGGGAGAGAGAGGTGAAGGAAATGAAATAGCTCCCGACCCACCTATAAAAGATAGAAAAGTCTCATGGGCAAAACTCCGCCGAGTCGACTCACTTAACTTGGAGGCAGGAAGAGTTTCAACCTTTGGATCTCATGCTGCCAAGGTTTGTTTTAGCTCTACTTTTCTTGCCACTGTAAAAGAAACACTAATTTTGCTTTTATCTTTCTATCCCATCCTAAGCTTTGTTATTTAGCTCTACCTTTTTAGCCATACAGGGAAGCAGTGATTTTGGTTTTATAGAGAAATTACAGGCTTTTCTTTTCTCAACTGAAAACTACAGATATTACCATTTAGGTGTGCTTGAGTCCTTGGATCTGATTTCTTGAGAGCAAATATTCTTAGATTCATGCTACACAATATGTTAAGCTCGATACTTGCATCTAAGTCATTCTGCATATTTTTCAAAACACGTAGTTTTTGTTTTGCCACAACTGCTCAAAGTAGTGGACAACTCACGCACACAACACCTAGTTATAAGATCTCCGTTGTGCCTGGGTCAAGACTCTGACCCAGGTCTTCTCCACTACATGGGAGACTGAAGACCAGTGCACCAACGCGTAGGTTGCGATGCAGGAACTAATGGTAGGTCTAGCATTTTTTTCTACAAATAATTGGTAATGTTTGATACTTTTCGGGATTCAAAGCACGTAGGTTGGGATGTAGGAACTTATGGTAGGCTGATCATTTTTTTCTAAATATAATTGCTAATGTTGATAGCTTCAAGCAGGCTGGTTTGGCAACCACATTAAGCTTGGCATTCCAGAGTATTGGAGTGGTGTATGGAGACATTGGAACCTCTCCCCTTTATGTGTACGCCAGCACATTTACTGATGGAATAAAACACAAGGATGATATTTTAGGTGCACTATCCCTCATCCTCTACACCCTGATTCTAATACCCTTGGTTAAGTATGTCTTCATTGTTCTTTGGGCCAATGACAACGGGGATGGTGAGTAATCTATGCCAATATTATATTTACCCAAAAATAAAATCTATGCCAATATTATGGAAAAAAGATGATTTCTCTTAATTATCTTGTTAATCCAAACATGACTTCCCTACAGGGGGAACTTTTGCACTGTATTCATTGATATCTCGTTATGCAAGGGTGAGTCTGGTTCCTAATCATCAGGCAGAGGATAGAGAGCTCTCCAACTACAAATTAGACATACCATCCAACCAATTGAGGAGAGCTGTGAAGATTAAAGGAAAGCTGGAAAGTAGTAACACCGCAAAAATTGTGCTCTTTATTTTGACAATTCTTGGCACTTCTATGGTTATAGGGGATGGGGTTCTCACACCATGCATCTCTGGTGAGCCATCTTGGCAAATTGATCTAAAGGCCTTGGTGTTTCATAGTTTTGGAAAACTATTTTGAAGTAAGTAATTTATAATTTAAGATAAATTATACCTACACTCATGCCCATTGACATTAATAAGGTCTTAATAGTCGTTTACGAATGATGAAAATGGAACCATGTGCCTAATGTAAGAACTATCGATATCTTCCTGACCCAGGAAGACCTCACCAGTCAGGATAGTCTCCATAGGCCTCCCTCTCTTATATTCTAGTTATGTGAATTCACAGGAAGAATAAAAAAACACGAAAAAAAGGCTTTTTCTTCTTTCATAAAATTAGTACTCCCTCTGTCTCACTCTAGTAGTCGCATTTAGTCTTCTAAACAAATTAAAACTCTGTCCCACTTTAATGATCCCATTTGGTTTTGCTAAAATGAATTTTGATTTCGAAAATGAACTAATTGTAGTTCATTTAGAAACAAACAGATAGGAGAGGATTAGGATAGTAGCTTTAGTTTTCTAAAACGTGAGACAATCTATGTGTAGTATTGACAAAGGTCCAATAAGATGAAAACCGGTTCTACCATTAGATGGCTGACTTTGCTCCAGTGACCAAAAATATGGAAAAGGGTGGGGGAAACTCTGTTTTTGTACGGGCCTTAAGAGTCCCATAAATTTCACTCATTTTCCATTGTAGACAGGTTTTATTGGACGAGGGTGTATATATTATACTCCAGGCTCTTACCTCCCTCCCACATTAAAAACTCCATTTGATTGTTCAAAATAGACTAAAATTGCTTCATTTTGAACAACAAAATGGAGCTACCAATGTGGGACGGAGGGAGTACAATATGTGCTCACTATATATTTATTTTTGTATTGGATTGCCAAAAAATACTTGGTAGTACATTATGAATCGGCAGAATCAGGCTTTTACATCTTGTTTACATAATATTAGTTTCATGTCAAGTCTACATTTACTGTATTGAATAATGTGAAGCTTCTAATAAATAGATGGTCAGCATCTAATAAATAGAAGTAAATTTAATTCCGTAGATGGTTGAATCGTTCTTCTAGGATGATTGGACTGGAACTTTTGCAAATGAGAGAAGTTTCGAAGAATTTGAGTCTCACCATTATACTCTCAACAACCATACTTCATATACTTCCCTCACAAAGCTGAACTATTTTTTTTGGCAGTATTGTCGGCAGTAAGTGGCATCAAGGAGGCAGCTAAAAGCTTGAGCCAAGGTACTGTTTCGCATACTTGATTTTTCCATTCTCTTTCCAGGAGCTTCATAAAAGCTGCACATGAATGATTGGCTGCTTGCTCTATGTTGTAACCAAAGACAATATTTTCCTTAAAAGCAGTTATGCCAATTAAAAGATAGGTGTCTAAGAACCACCACAACCTTCCAATTGAAAAGACAAGCCAATTGTTTATATCCTTAACAGGCATCAAGGTTGAGAAGGCTGTACTTATATATTCTCACATTTATAATTTGGAGATCAAATACCACTCAAGAAGTAAAGAGTAAAAATTATAATTGCAGATTGATCCAACTATAAATGATGGATATTTGATATTAGAGTGGTCAGAAAAAATTAAGATAACTGACTGGCCTCAAATCAGTAAACATAAAACTGCAGGAAAACCTAAAACCTAAAAGTTAAGAGCAAATATGCGGCACAAGGAAAAAGGTAAGGGAAATGCACCAAAAACTCGTGGAGACATATGTAAATTACGTCAAGAAAAAAAGCCTTCTAAAATTTCTCAGTACGATTGGATATTCACTCTTGTAGTCTAGACTAAAAGTTTTGAGTCTCACCACCATTAAAAGAGATACAAACGCCGTAAAAAAATAATAAGGAGAATATATAGGATCATGCTGCAAGAAGTACTTAACAGGGCCACGGCAAGGGAGCTATTTTGGGAGAAATGTAATGCAACATATTTCACATCCTGCAAAATCTACAACTGAAAAACGATAAAGAGAGTGCTACCAAAACTTCTTCTATATTTTTCCCCTTATTCATCCTATCAATCTTGTTCTTTGCAGACGTTGTGGTGGCTGTTTCTGTGGTCATCCTTATCCTGCTGTTTTCAGTCCAGCGCTTCGGCACAGATAAAGTCGGCTACTCATTTGCACCTATTGTCCTACTGTGGTTTAGTTTCATCGGTCTTATAGGATTGTATAACCTGTTCAAGTATGATGTCAGTGTTCTTCGTGCATTTAGTCCAAAGTACATTGTTGACTATTTTAAAAGAAATGGTAAACAAGGTTGGATCTCTCTGGGAGGTGTTGTACTGTGCATCACAGGTGAATATAACACTACACTGACACCTCTACTTTGTTTGACCACTTACAATTTTTACAATCAACTTAAATGCACATTTCCAAATAGGAACTGAAGCTATGTTTGCTGACCTGGGACATTTCTCCGTCAGAGCCATACAAGTAAGGTTTTAATCTTCATATGGAGCTTCCATTACTTCTCTTCCTGATGATAGTTAACTGTTTCCATTACTTGCTTGGCAGATAAGCTTCTCCTTCCTTACCCTCCCAGCATTATTTTGTGCTTACATTGGTCAAGCTGCATACCTCTCCAAGCACCCAGAACATGTTGCAGATACTTTTTACAAATCAATTCCAAGTAAGTGAATATGAACCATAGATGTGATATTTGAAAATAAAAGTTCATACAGTTTGTCCTATTCTTGTTCCGGTCATTCGGAGCTACAGTAATAAAAATGTTTCAATTGTCAAAAGAAACGACTTTCATTACTGAATGTACAACTTTTCTTGAATGATGAAGCCCTTTAACAGGCAAGTATGTAGTAACCTTGCATACGTATATTTCTGACCTGTTCTAAATGTTTTATATGGCTGCCAGGTCCACTATACTGGCCAATGTTTGTTGTTGCAGTGGCAGCAGCCATCATAGCAAGTCAAGCTATGATCTCTGGTGCATTTGCAATTATATCTCAGTCCCTAAGTTTAGGTTCCTTTCCAAGGGTTAAAGTTATCCACACTTCAGCCAAGTATGAAGGGCAGGTGTACATTCCAGAGGTAAATTATGCCCTCATGATTGCTTGTGTTCTAGTAACGATTGGCTTCCGAACCACAACAAATATTGGAAATGCCTATGGTGAGAACTACAAAACCTTCACAATTTTAAATGCTTTCTTCAATTCATAGTTCTTACCCAAATTCACAAAAAACAACATAAATTTTAGTGCAAATACTAAAAATAACCTACAACTTCTTGTTTTCAGGTATTGCTGTTGTAGCAGTAATGGTACTCACAACACTTTTGGTCACTCTAATAATGCTTGTCATATGGAAGACAAGCATTTGGGCTATTGGACTGTTCTTTATGGTATTTGGTACAATGGAAGTTATATATTTATCTTCTGTCTTATATAAATTCAAACAAGGAGGGTTCCTTCCATTAGCATTTTCTGCAGTTCTGATGCTAATGATGGGCATATGGCACTATGTTCATATTAAGCGTTACAAGTTTGAGCTACAGAACAAGGTATCTATTGACTATATAAAGGATTTGGCCATGAATCCTGACATAAATAGGGTACCTGGAGTTGCATTCTTGTATTCGGAACTTGTGCAAGGCATCCCGCCCATCTTTCCCCACTTCATAGAAAATGTACCCTCTATCCATTCCATTGTCGTCATTGTCTCAATAAAACACATTCCAATCAGTAAAGTGGCAATGGGGGAGAGATTCCTTTTCCGACAGATTGAACCAAGAGAGTACAGAATGTTCCGCTGCGTGGTGAGGTATGGGTATAATGATGTCATGGAAGAACCAAAGGAGTTTCAGCATCTTCTAATTGAACACTTGAAAGAGTTTGTCCGTCATGAGCACTTTTTGCTCGAAAGTGGAAATGCAGAGAAAACAAATGATGTATTATCTGAGACAACGGTCACAGGTTCCATACTTGAAAAAGATATAATGCCCAGAGGTGCCAGCTCTTCAACTGTGCACACTGACGAGGCACTTCAACAGTACAACCAGGCTCGTGTTTCATCTGCTTCCAATCAGTCAGGCATTGTGAACCAGTCGACCCGATCACTGAATGTCTCCAGCCGAATTATCAGCGGACCCATCCAGGGAATTAACGAAGAAATGCAGTTCATTCAGAATGCATTGGGCAGGGGAGTAGTGTGCCTTCTGGGCGAAGCAGAAGTCCTAGCTGAGCCAAAATCCAGCATTATGAAGAAGATTGTGGTCAATTATGCATATAGCTTCCTTCGAAAGAACTTCAGGCAGGGGGAGAAAATAATGTCAATACCACAAGGCAAGTTACTTAGGGTTGGAATGACATATGAGATCTGAGATGAAGAGGTTCAAGCAGAATATTTCCCACCATAATGTAATTTGATCTGCAGATGAACAAAATTGTGAAGATCAAACAAGAAAGCTGTAATAGAAGAAATGGGAAGATTATCAGCATCTTCTGTCCCGATGTTATAAAGAAGAAACAAAATATTGGATATTAAACTGTTAGTTATGTTGTTAATGTTATACATGTAGTTCTGGCCACGTAAAGTGTTCTATTAGGAAATGACTATAGATTTTGCTAAATACACTAATTTAAACAGAGTACTCTTACATGTGGCTTTCTCATTTCCATCAGTAATATCAGATGGCCACAGGCATCTCTAATTCCTCCCCTTCAACCTATCATCACTAAAACGGTGTTCTATAAACTTGACTGACAGCTGTGTAATAAGAATGCCAGACTCTGACATTAACACACCTGTTCTTGCAATTTTCTTAAGAAAAAAAACACCTGTTCTTGCTCATACGTATAGTGAAAAAAAAAGTTGAAGTAATAAGGTCTGTAAACAGAATATGGCTAGAAGAAGCAAGAATTTCTTAAGAAGAATGCATTTCATCTGAAGAAAATCTAGTTGGTATCAGTCTTTCTCCATCATTACTAAGAAACCCATTAGAAGCATCAACACATCTTTCAAAAAGTTGTATTTGGATAACCTATAGAATCATTATATGTACGGTTTTCAGTATTCAGAGTGAGATTTATCAGCAACAAGGAATTCATGAATGTTACGATTTGCTTCTATAAATTGCCTCCAACCTGAATCCCATTATACTTCATCTGTTTCTTCAATCGGTTTGCATTCCTCCATCCTCAAGAACCAGCACAAGTATTGGACATAAAAACATGGAAGTATGGAACCACACTTTATTGGTTCGAAGTCCAATATCTTTTCTGCTGCAAGTTCTGCCACTTGTGTTCTTATTTGCTACAAGCAAAAAGAAGATTCAGTAACGCTAATGAGTTTATCTGCGTCCAGCAGCAGCGCTCCATACATCCCAGATGAATAGTCATACATCCATGATGGCCCATCCCATCTGCAAGACTGTCTGTTATCGTAAGAGTTACGATGATAGTGCCCCTCGCCAACCAACCCTCATGACGACAGGATGATAAAACACCACAAAATCTGATCTCATATAATAAAACACCATCAATTCCATCTCCATCGATTTGTGTAAGAATCATAATCATAATCATAATCACGTAGCGCCCTTTTCCCAACTATTTGGGGTCAGCAACATAGATCTTAGTTCAAATCCTTTTTTATTACCTCCATCCAAGTTCTCTTAGGTCTCCATCTCCCTCTTTTAGCACCGTTTACATGCATCATTTTAAATCTTCTCAAAGAGGCATCTATTGGTCTTCTTTGTATATGCCCATACTAAGGCAACCTACATTCCCTTAGCTTCTCCTCCAAAGGAGTTACCCCTAAACTCTCACAAATATATTAATTTCTAATCCTATCTCTGCTAATTATCCCACTTATCCACCTTAACATTTTCATTTCAGCTTCAACTTATCTATATAACTTCTCTTTGTGCCCAGCACTCCGCTTCATAGAGTATTGCAGGCCTAATAGCTGTCCTATAAAACTTGGCTTAAAGCTTTTTTTGAATACGCCTATCACACAATACTCCTAAGGCTGCCCTCCAATTTACCCACTCCATATTCATCCTATGCACTACATCACTATCAATATCTCCTTCTTTGTGGACGTCACTATGTGTGTAAGACTGCCACAAGAAAATAAAAAATCATTAAATATAATAGCATTTCTTACAGGCATAAACTCGATCGCCCACTAGGCATAATCAACCCTGCCACATACATATCAAACTAAAAACTGAATAATCAAACAATTCTTTCTCACAGTATACCCAGATCACAACCGTCAGAGAGCATGTAAGCAATTTAGTAGCTACGTTAAAATATTAAAACTCTGGAGTCATGAAAATACAGCATACTACATTTCTTTCGGGCATAGGATCGAACACTCTCGGAGCATCGTCAACTCTGCCACATTTCACATATAAACCAACCAAGGAAGCAGCCAGACCACAATCGGAGTTTAGTCCACATGCTACCAACAACGTGCATACCACTGTCAATACAGTAACGATAGTCACGTGATTCAGCAGCGAGGAAGAAGCTACAAATTTAAAAAAAAAATGAGAGAAAAAAACAATGTCTATCTCTTGTTATTTCCATCAAATGTTGATTAGGTTTGGGGTACAAGGCTGGTTTATGTTTGGATATCGAGTGCTTGTATTTGAGAGGATTTTCTAAGAGACAAACTTTGTACTCCGTACTTTTGTTTCTACAACATAGTGGAAGGAAAACTCTTTGTTTGCGACGAAGTAGTTTTGCATAACCACGGCAATGGCTTGTGCTAGTCTGTTCGTTATCCATCTTCATTTGCATGGTCCAAAAATTAGCAGCGGAGCCACAAGAAGAGGTTCCTCATATTTCCACACAATAACCGGTTCCTAATATTTCCAAAACTGTAAAAACCTACGTGTAAAATTCCCAGCTTTCCCAAAAAGCTCGATCCGTTAGAAAATAGAAAATTTATTTATTTTATTTATTTATTATATATTCCAACATTGTCACCCACCCTACATTTATAACTTGATTTGATTTACCAAATTCGTATCTTTGGTAGGTCTTGTACCTTCCCCAGGGGACTGGTGCTGGATATATTGCCTTTTCCGGCAAGAGCAATAAGGGCTTAAAAAATTATTAGGTGGATGTAAAATAACTAAGTTTTCCACGAGCTCCAACTATTTGGAAACCAAAATCTTTATTATATATTTTACATTTTAACATCCCCCCTCGTGTGTAAGCATCTATTAAGTACTATGCGTAAAATATAATTGAGATATAAACGCCTCCAACGAGACTAGAACCCATGACCTTCTATAACATGGAGCTGTGATACCATGTAAGGTAATCAAGTTTCCCAAAAGCTGAAACAATTTGGAAACAGAAATCTTCATTGTATATTTTATATTTTAAAAGCAAGGAAATCGTGTCATCCACCTGATGGTGGTGAGCAAGTCATTCCTGTGCTTGGCGCATAGTTATAAGAATTTGGACACCCTTTTCTTAAAAAAAATAAAATATGAGGGAGGTAATTCATTATCATGCTCTTACACCTTGATTTCTATTTTGACTGAAGAGATAATGGTGAAGGGTTGTCTTCTTCAAATTGGCAACTGCAATAGTATATATATGGTTAGATCTTTGGGTGAGTTATCCTCCCTGCTTAATGACAAGCTGTCATATTCTCTTGTTCCCTTATTAATTGCAACTTATTGAGAGCAGAAACATTGAGAAGAAAAATGCTTCTTCTCCCATTTTTTTTTCATGGCCACCTCACGTGCCCTTTATGGTAATGTTGTGGGCCCCACCTTGTATTTTCTTTCATCACACTAGTGCGTGAGGTTGGCCGTGATTAAAAAGCAGGAGATATAGCATTACTCAATTAAGAACCATTGAAGCAATGGAATTTCTTTAAATTCATACCTCCACGTCAACTCAAGTTATAGATACTTAATTAATTGTTTATATGATATATCATTATTCTTATTATTATACTCTTGGGTGTTGCTTAATATTGATTTATCATGATAATGTAGATCATTGTGAGTTCGATCATGCATGTTGAGACATACTTTATATGGGGTTTACTTGCGGGCTCAATTCATAAACTGACAATCCTGTTCTTCTTTTCCCATTGTATTTACTGCTGAATTGGTATATCGAAAAAGAATGATGCATTTCGGACTGAGGGAGTAGCAATTAAAATTTAATCATAGTCTAAAAGAATCATTAAATGTAAATTGCACCCAAGAAAATCAACTATACCCGGTGCTTTTATAGTAGTTGAATTAGATTAGATTTGACTTGAATTTGGCTTTGTGCTGAGTGAAGAATAGCAGCTATTATTGGGTCCACCTACTTCTTCTTTTTTTTACATTTTATTATAACCAAAAGAGATTCTCTATTTTGTTTTTTTGGTGCAGTTACCAAATGAGATTCAAATTCCCTGATGAATCTCCTAATTTACACTCCGTGTTCATTTGAGTTGAGATACGATGAATTATTGAATTTTATAACAAATAGCTCAAATTTCGACACAAATTGTTTAGGCCCCTTAGCCTGCCGTCTCTCCTTTGGTCCTAGATAATGGAACCATGTTGGCCCTACTAAACATTGAGTATAAAAAAACCATGTAATCTGCACTTTTAGTTATACTTCTCTACTATATGACAAATGATAAGCGCAAAATTTATACACATTATATACCATAATGCCATAGTTTTATGGCCATATTTATGAGTTATATAGATTAGTTAGTAATTATTTATGTTAATTAAATAATTATTATACATTAATTTAATGGTTAATTATACTTAATTAATTTAATTTGATGCATTAATTGATTTAATAGAAATATATTTTAATATGCGTCTAAATTGAATTTAATTATTTTATGTAGATTCAAAAGTTCGAGTTGCAGAATCGCCAAAAGTAGAGCACGTCAAATGGATTTTTATTTGAAGGCCCAAGTTATCAAAGATCCAATGGTTAGAAAGGCTGCAGCGGGTTTTGAAAGCACCAAATTCATTTAAAAGCTAACAATTCAAGGCAAGACCGATCTGAGTTGTGGATCTACATCAGAGACTACGGCGAACGTTGATTTTAATGTGTAGAATCGTTCAGATATGATCTAACAGTCGAGGACAATACGACATATTTTATAACAAATGAAATAAATAAAAAAGAAAAGCGGCTCGAGCATTTTGCTCGATTGCTTGAACAAAAAAAGGAAGAGCACTTGGGAGTGGCCGCTTGAGAAAAGAAGTGTGAATGGAGAAGAGTTTAGGTTCGATCTGGTAGGCTCGACTTGTGCTTGGATAGGAAAGACTGAAACGAGAGAAGCTGGGGTTGGGCTACACGACGGCTGCAACCACATATTTGATTTGGATGAGGTCGAACTGGAAAAACGTGATTTTGTGCTCTGATTTGAAATTTGCAAATCTCTGATAAGATTTGGATTCACTCAGACTGAAAGTGGAAGGTTGGCTTGATTTATAGGATGCTTGGGAGAAGATAGACTCAGGTTTGTGGCTCACTTCGGATTTTCTAGTGGCTGGTTTGGTTCGGCCTCGCTTATCCTCCACATTGGTTTGGAAATAGAGATGTGCTTGGATTGGGAAGAATTTTGGGAGAAATTTGAGTTCATCCACGGATTGGAAAGTGGATGATTAGGGTGTTGGACTCTGGGCTTGTCTATGACTCTATATAAGAAGAATAGAGAGGAAGAAACAAGGGCAGCCGTAATTCGTGCTACAATAAAAAAAAAAGAGGTCGGCAGAACAAAGGACAAGAGGAGACTTCTGTTTGGTGCTTCATTTCACGCGTCAGCTGATGCCTTCTCCAAACTTAGCTTTTTATTTTATTATCATGAGTAGTTAATTCTCCGTTAGGCTAGGGTTAGATAAAATTATTATGAATTATATAATTTATTCTCTAAAACCTTGTGTTTTATTTTTGTCTAATGGAATATTTCTAGAGTTCTACTTATTGATTTTTTCTTTCATTTATAGTATCATGCACTTTGAATGGTTAGAATGATCAATATGTTTGAATGATAAGCTTGTGCCATCAATTGAAATTAAGTATTGTTCTTTGATTAACTGTTGTCTACATATACATGTAATACTTAAAATAATCATTATAGTGCTATATCTTTATAGTGCTATATCTTGGATTAGGTTAAATTGGAATGTGGGAGAATAATAACAATGGGAATTTCAATGGATTCGATGCCTAAGCCTAATCTCTCAACTTAATTCTTATACTCTTTAAATTAGTTTTGCTTCTTAAGTTTAATTTTAATTTTCTTTACAACAAATTTTGATTTATTTACTGAGATTTCGTGACTAGTAGTTTTAGATTGGATTTTTCTCAAATACATGGTTTGACCTTAGACTCACTGAGTTAACTTTATTCTTAGTTGCCTACACTTACGCAAACTATATTTAAGTTGTAGCAAATTTTTGGTGTTGTTGCCGGGGAGCAACCGGAAAATTTAAATATTTAATACAAGTTAATTTGTTGGTTTTATAGCTTTGAAGCTAACGTTAGATTTTGTTGTTATACAACTTTTAAGGTAAAAAAAAGGGCAACAAATAGTGAAAATGAGTGGAAGGGACTGATCTTGAACAAGTGCCTTATTTTGAATTTTCTCCAAATTTGGTAAACTTGTTTCATTTCTTTTAGTTTATGTGAATCTTATGCATGTGCTCATGGAATAGAGATATTTGTGGCCGTTTGGTTATAAGTGATTTTGATATTTTGGTTGATAATAATTTGTTTGAGTATCCTGTTCACTCTCATACACCATACATAATGGCCGATGATCCAAATAATCATAATGGTGAAAATGAGGTTCAAAATAATGCACCACTACGGCCTTTGCATGACTACCTACAACCTGCATGCACTAGCACTCCTTTATACATTATTTTGCCCTTACAAATACACAACTTTAGTTTTAAGCTTAGAATGATACAATTGCTTCCCAAATTCCATTGTCTGGACTTTGAAAATCCTTACTTACATTTAAAGGAATTTGAGGAAGTATGTGTAACTTTTAATTAACTATATTGAGGATGTCATTAGACTTAAATTGTTTCCCTTCTATGTAAAGGATAAGACCAAGACTTGGCTAAATTCTTTGAAGTTTAGATATGCGGGAACTAGGAAAAAATGCAAGCTGATTTTAATTTTTTTTTTTCCAGTCCATAGGACAAATGCTCTTAAAAGATAGATAACAAATTTTGTTCAAAAATGAAAAGAGACATTTTATCAATGTTGGATGCGCTTTAAAGAGTTATTGAATGCTTGTCCACACCATGGACATGAGAAGTGATACACTATTTAGTTTTTTATATGATGGAATGACACATCTAATGAAATAATTTGTGCAAACCGTGTAGTTATTGAATGCTTGTCCACACCATGGATATGAGAAGTGGCACACTATTAGCTTTTTACAAGATGGAATGACACATCCAATGGAACAATTTGTGAAAACCATGTGTAGCGGGGAATTTTTTGATAAAGACCCCAATGAGGCCTTTGACTATCTAGATCAAATAGCTGAAAACTCTTATTCTTGGGATCTCACTTATCCCTTTAAAATATCTAGTACTCCCAAGTCTTCAGTTACTAGTGGGGGATGTATCACCTTAAGGAGGGGGATGATTTGAGTGCTCGGGTAACCTCTTTGGCCAGAAAAGTAGAGACGATGAAATTAAATAAATTTAATGTTGTGAAGTGTGTTTCAAGCTAAGAAGCATAAATATAGCAAAATTGCTGTCGTATTCATATCCGATGTGTATTAGACCTAGATATGAGAGTAACATGGCTGCCTGCGTGTCTTGGCGTATCTGAAATAAAATATATAATTTTCTCGTGCTTGAATTAACATGAAAGGCATTGGTAGTCTAATGGTTAAGATAAATATTTTTCAAGCAATAATAGTGGGTACACATTATTGTTTTTCTGTAGCATTCTTTTCGTCTTGAAATAATGAACAAAAAATAATTTTAAGTTTGTAGTTGTAATTTTTACAAGGTTTAGGAGGAGAAAATGAGGTAGTACAATACTAAAAATATATTTAAATTTTATATAAATAATTTTTTATTAGTCATGTTGTATCCTACTTTTTAAAAAAATGTCATGCCCCCGTGTCGTATCATGTTGCCGTATTAGTATCCATGCTTCCTATGTTTCAAGGGAAGAGGCCCTTGGAATCTGACATGTTAAGTTGTCGTGGGGGCCCTAAATCATTTAAGCGTGTAAGGTCCCCGTGGAAAAAAATATTTTTAAAAAGTGAAATGGTTTACTTTCTAAGACCAAGCACCAGTAGGATATTTAAAGATGGGGGCCCAACAAAAACCGATTGGAGAGCGTGGGTGCCCCCAGCAATAGGAAAATGGCTAGCTTTTTTTCATTTCAGAACTTGCCAAAAGAAACATAGAATCTTGGGCCTGCAACTTTGGTTGGTGGCAGGATAGGCGGCCTAAAATTTTCTACACTATGTACATATTGCAGTTTTATGGTAATACTCCAACTAAGATAGTGTCATGTGATACGTGACTTACTCATTTTGTACAACAGATGGCCTGAGGCGTCTCTTATTTCCTTTCTTGTAGCCTACATAAGTTCACCCCTAAAATGTTCAGAAACTTAACTGACAGCAGTAGAGCAAAAATCGAAGAATGTTCCATTCAAGTGCCTACTGTTGCTCATATATACAATGAAAAGAGTTTAAAATAATAGGTTATCCAAGACAGTACAAGGTCAAAAGAAAAAAAAATGATAATAGAAAGAATGCACTTGATCACAAGAAAATAAGTAAATGTCCTGAAGCATCACCTCTGAAAAACTATTCTGAAGCATCAACATATCCTTCAAACCGTAAAATTTGATCAATCTCCAGAATCATCAAATAAAGGTTTTCACTTTGGGGGTGAGATTTATCAGCAACCAAGAATTCATGAACGATGCCACCTAACTCTATAAAACTGCATCCAGCCTGCTTCTGAATCCCGTCATCCTTCATTTTTTCCCTCACTCTCTTCGCATCCCTCCATCTTGAAGAGGCAGCATAGGTATTAGACAAAAGAACATGGGCCCCACACTTCATTGGCTCTAATTCCAATATCTTTTTGGCTGCAAATTCTGCCAGTAAAATGTCCTTATTGTTCCTACAAGCAAAAAGAAGTGATCTCCATATCACCACATCCGGTTCAATAGGCATCATGCTAATGAATTTCTCTGCCTCAAGCAACAGGTTTGCACGCCCCAAGAGATCAACCATACATCCATAATGCTCTATTCTAGGTGCAAGATTGTATTCTGTCTTCATAGACTTAAAATGATAGTGCCCCTCTCGAACCAAGCCTCCATGACTACATGCAGATAAAACACCAAGAAATGTTACATCATTTGGTTTCACATCACCGATCAGCTCCATCTGTGTAAACATTTCCAAAGCATCTCTACTCTTTCCGTTCATTGCTAATCCAGAAATCATCGCAGTCCAAGAAAACACATCCCTCAGAACCAACTCGTGAAATATCTTAAGGGCCTCATCAATCTCCCCACACTTGCAATACATATCAATCAGAGCATTCTTCACAGTAAGGTTTAATTTAACGCCGTATCTTTCACAATATGCATGAGCCCACCTACCTAGATCAAGAGCACCCAAATGACCGCAGGCCGAGACCACACAAGCAATTGTTGCTTCATCAGCCTCAACATTCTCTATTTGCATTCTCCTAAACAATTCAGTTGCTTCCTTATATAAACCTGATTGGGCATACCCTGCAATGATCGAGGTCCAGCATACGACATTCCTTTCAGGCAAAGCATCAAACACCCTTCTAGCATCATCAACTTTGCCACATTTCACATACAAATCAATTAAAGCTGCACCAAGATAACAATCAACGCCAAACCCACACTCTACCACCAATGAGTGAACCTTTCTTCCCAATTCAAGCTCCCGAATACGCGCACATGCAGTCAAAACACTAACAACAGTCATCTCATTCGGCCCCACATGCCCAAAACACATCCACATTTCCTCAAACACCTTCAAGGCATCTCTGCACCGCCCATTCTGTACACAACCGGAAATCATACTGTTCCAAGTCACCACGTCCCGCGCCTCAAGCGGTACATCATCGAACACCTGGCGGGCACTCTTCAAAGACCCGCAAACCAAATACATAAAAATCAGTGAATTTTGCACATAAATATCCAATTCAAACCCCAATTTGACACTCAAGCAATGCAACTCTTCACCTTTCGGCAATAGCGACAGGCGCCCACACGCCTTGAGCGCAAAAGGGAAGGTATAGTGGTCAGGGAAGAAGCCGCGGCGGCGGGACTCGTTGTAAAGGGTGACGGCGCTCGCCGGGTCGGCGCCGCGGGCGTGGGTGCGGATGAGGGAGTTGTAGGCGGAGAGGGTGGTGGGTTGGGAGAGGGAAAGGTGGTGGAGAAGTTGGGGTTTGGGGGAAGATAAGAGCTCAACAGTGCAAGTGCAGAGGATACCATTTGAAAGCCTCATAGGACTGTACATAGGAATATGCACATTGGTTTCACAATTTATTGGCATGCTAGAGGGCGGGAGATTTATAAAACTTCAAAATCGAGATTACCAATATCGTTTTATCGGTTGGAGTCCGATATCAATATATCAGTGATATATCGGTAATATATTGCCAATTCAACTTTCCATCGTCAATGACACAACTTCTTTGCTTATGAAAAAGTCCCACAAGGGCCCATTACTTGGGAAGTATGTCATTCACTCATTGGTGATGAGCATAGAATATTAGGTATGCTACATGTACCTAATTATTTCTCTGCATAAAGGGTGTTCTATCTTTCTGTACTTCCATACAATGAAGCTGTGCCATAATATGAGTCCAACATTACATGGCTGTGTTTGTTCCGTAAAGGCAAAAAATACGAAAGAGGAAAAAAAAATAACAGGCCCTAGAGTCTAATGAAGTTCACATATTCTGCCCATGCCTTCATTTGATGGAGAGAGTAATTAACAAAAAAAGGCAAATTTTGCATCTACAATCCATGGTGATGATCTTGTTTTTTTTATACGTACCTTGGCGATTATCGAAAATGCATTTACACATCTTCATGGTTGGAAAAGAGACATATAAAGGGATAATATGGACATGCACAATAATGTGGAAAAATTTATATTCCGCGTGTCCCATATTAATTTAGCCCTATTAGTTTTTTTATTGGGGACACACCACTAAGAGAATGGAGCATGTTTTAAGCACCCAGCCACTTGAATTGAGCTATATATATGGGGCAGGGGGCGTACATTTTTATCCTTTTTTGCTTATTAATCCTTTTCAGGTTTTGAGGATCTGTCATTATCATTCAATACTTAGGTATCATCAAACCCATTTTATGAGGTCACTAATACTATAAAATTGTATTAACGATAAATATATCACACCTGTGTAAGTGTAATAAGTGCAAAAAGGCTGAAGATGTGAAAATTCCGACTTATAAAATGAACATCTTGTAACATCCCTTATGATAAAATACCCCTGTTCTTCTCAACTGATTGTTTAATATATCCACCAAGTATATATGGAGATGAAATCCTGGTGGATGGCCAATGGAGTGTGGGTTCCATCTCAGGGCCTCTCTCCAAGAAGCTCATAAGCCATCCCGCCAATACCCTATTGGTTAAAAATTCTTTTATGCCGGTAAGAAACTTCAACGTACTGTTCCAGCTATCAATACTATAAATTTCTTTTTACTCTTTTTTTGGGCAAAGCTACATTTCTTTTAGTTAATCACATTTGGCTAGGGCAATTGCAGCTATACTACTGTAGAAACTTGAATATGACAAGGAAATATGACTTCATTCACCAACACGTGCTC
Source organism: Houttuynia cordata (assembly GCA_039654745.1). Lineage (NCBI taxonomy): Eukaryota > Viridiplantae > Streptophyta > Magnoliopsida > Piperales > Saururaceae > Houttuynia > Houttuynia cordata. Next base: position 42,137,205 of record CM077507.1, on the reverse strand, counting down.
CCTCCGTTCAAAAAACATGACTGCATTTAAAAATAATGGATCCAGAGTTAAATGATTGGATTTGCCCTAGGGGCCAATAGATCCTCATGAACTAGCATGTGTAGGGGTAATTGGATGTTTGAAATGCTGCCGGCCCTACAAGCTAATAAATTTAACTCATTGTCAAATGCTGCCAAGATTTTTTGGACAAGGAGTATTTTGCTTGAAAAAGGAATTCAAATTCATTGTATTACTTTTAGCGGCCAGCACCTTAATTATATGGAAGTAACTTCAAATTGGGAATTTGTCAATGGTTTCATATTCCAAAGCCTTAGATGCTTCTCTCTGTCTTAAAGTGGGTTTGGTGGCTCCCAAGTACATATTAAACATATTTATATCCTATGAACATTCCTAGTGCTTGGTTTGGTTGTTCATTTTAAGCCGAGCATCACTAAAATGGCAGCTAATCTGGAAGACAGAAGGATCAGAGCTGTTTTTTTTTTTTTTTTTGCTTTTATCCCTTCTACAATGATAATATACAATATATATTTTTGTTGCCTAAAAAATGCTTAATTTTTCTTTAGTTCAAAATATTTATTGTAATTCGACTTGTAGCTTCTTAACTGAAAAGATTTTTTTTGTTAAGGGCATCTTAGAGCACCATATCCTGTCGCAATCCCCCTTGGGCAAGTACAAGTTACAACAATTACATATCAGTCCATTATAATTTGTCATCAGTGAAATTTGCCAAGCTTAATTGGGTTTTATTCAGTTGGAACATGTCAACTACCAATTTAAGCTATGCCTCTAATGTTATGCAGATTCAAACTCCCAAGTTAAAGCTACATAACTCTAGTAAGCATTGAAGGGAATGAAGATACACCGACCATTCAATCATGATTATTTAGCTCTCAAACTAGAAAATAATAATGTAAAAATCTACTCCCTCCGTACTATCATAACAGTCCAATTCGAGAAAAAAATCTGTTTCATATTAATTGTTTGATTTGACTCAAATTAAGTGGCTGCGATCGGACTGATAAGCTCTTATACATTGTGGAAAAACTCTGAAGTCTGAACAATGTCAGATAGGGTTTTCACTAAAATGAGATGCTTTTTGGACTCCACTTTTGGGCTCCATTGTCACATAAAAACACCTTTTTTAAAAATCTGACTATTTTAATTAATGGAATGGAGGGAGTAATATTACTTTTCTTGTTCACTACTTAAAGTAAATTATGCATTGTTAATTCACTCTGATTAATAGTGAATAGATCATGGCATGTATGTAATAATCCCTCTCATTCATTTTTTGTTTTCTCCTAGCCTTAAATTTAATATGAAATATTTTTATTAATTACCAAAAAAGATCTTTTGTTTTGTCCCCCAGTCATAATGCATACTCTCTTTCCACCGCGAACTTTTAAGACAACAGAAGCTACAAACTAGTCCCCCTTTGTTTAACATGTGAATATACAATTCCAACAAAAAATATTACTGTTGCCGCCTTCTAAAATCAAAACCTATTTGGATTTTGGAGTTACAATTAAATATCCCACCCTGAAGCCTTCAGTTTGTTAGATGATGTAGATAACAATGCATCCATTTACCTAAAGTAGCTTCTTGTGTTGTAGCTAGCAAAAGTAAAGGCAACATGATGAAGTCTACGGAGAAAAACAACAACAATTGGATCCGCAGTCCTTGTACCACTTATAAGTAGTTGCAGAATAATCAAGGGGAGACAAGCTGATATGTTCTCTTCTAACACAGCCTCATCACTGCATATCTACGACCAATTAATGCTATGAATTTCTAATGCAAGGGTTCTCAAATGTATAGGTAGTGTATTGAAAGGTTTTTATCCAATTAACCAATGCTAGGAAGTTACATTCCCATTTCATTGGTGATCGTAATTTTGATTTTATTTAATAAATTTTGTGATTGAAGGCCAAATCAACCATATGGAAAAACTTGCATCACCTACCTAGAAAAAATTATTCGGCACTAGTATTTTTTGCCCGTGATCTTGAAGGCGAATGTGTTTGATTAAATCAAAATGGTGAAAAACTGAATTTAATGTGCTAATCATAAACGACTAGGCACGACAAATGTGATTATATTCCTCATGATCAAATGGACCATAAGAAAGGCAGGTAGGCCTAACAAATAACATATTAAAATAAGGACGAGCTTGTCTCTTTATATAGATTTCTTCATTGGCATTCTCCCCTTTGTCCTCACTATATTGTCACTAATCACCTAGTCAGATTAATCTTTCGACCTCATCCATTTTCTTTTCATGAGGAAAAAAGGGAAAATAAGCATTTGGTAGCATTCACAAATTACCATTAGTATCACAAGTCTTAAGGATTTTATAAAGTCTTAGTTGGTATCCATACAGGATGAAGCATTACTGTGAGGGCATTTCAATGTCAGTTTGCATAGAGACAAAGAACCTAATAAATCTACGTCATTCTCTTTTGCAAATAACTTTTTAAAAATATAGGACTAATAAAGTTTCAATCATAATTCCCATCCTAATATTTTAATTGTTTGCAGTCTTTGATCAAGGTTGGAATCGTCTGAAATAGCTTCTTCTTTTTGTCTTACTCAAAATTCCCACCTTCCCCTTGTGTATATCACCAGCTCCCTCAGTATCCTAAATGAGACAACAATTATTAGATCTTTGCAGCCATGTCTAACATGACCGAAGGTCTTCTCCAGCAGCCCTCCCATGGAAGCTCAGCTACCACTGCAAGTAACGGCGATGATTCGGCTTCAACGGTTGTCAAGAAGAAAAGAAATCAGCCAGGGAATGCAGGCAAGAGACAAATACAGTCTATTTGCTTATGTTGTAGCATTAGTTATCAAGATCTAACTATACAAACAACTGCTAATAATGTGTTGAATGTCTATATTGTTAAAAACCAACTTCTTAAATCAGAGTTTAGAAGATGAGCATTGGTCTTGATTTGGTTGGAATCAAATTCCAACATTATGATCAAACATATTATACAACTGTCATTTACAGGTAGAAAAAACTTTATTCATGTAGTTGTAAATTCGCATTTGATTGATTGCACAAGTTTACATATACTCTTTGCTTCCAATTCATTGGTGTACATGCTTTTCCACTCTTACGGCAATTGCAACATACATATGCTGTATATAGTTTGGTACAGATGTATAATTAAATTAGCATTAGATTGATTGCACAATTTTACATATACTCTTTGCTTCTCATTCATTGGTGTACATGCTTTTCCACTCTTACGGCAATTGGAACATACATTTGCTGTATATAGTTTGGTATAGATGTATAGTTTGAGTTTGAAGTCATGTAATTGCTTAATTAATGAAACGAAAAATTTTGAAAATTGAAATGATTTATGTTTTGTTTTTCTTCTTCCTTTTTGCAACTTTTCTTGCTCAGTGAAACGAATATTCTATCTTGCTTCATCCAACTAGTTCAGTTTACATAGGATAAAATCCCAATCATTGGCCTTAGATCTGGATTAAGTTATAAATTTTAGCTGTTGATATCACTAAATAATCAGTTGTTAAACTTTAGCTGTGGATTTTATTCACCTATAAGAACAATTATATATTTGGATTTTTTTTCAACTTCATGCCAAATGGACATAAAATAATAGCCCCTCAATCAAACAAGTTTTGTACATTCACATAGGATATAACAAGTTTCCGGCCTCGGAGCTAGCTGCATTAAATCATTAATTCTAGCAGTCGATATCACTAATCAATCCTTCTACTTTTCAATATCGAATTACCAGATCCGGACGCGGAGGTTATTGCTCTATCCCCAGGAACTCTCATGGCAACAAATAGATACATGTGTGAGGTATGTCACAAGGGGTTCCAAAGGGACCAGAACCTCCAACTGCATAGGAGGGGGCACAACCTGCCATGGAAGTTGAAGCAAAGAGCAGCAGGCCCAGTCAAGAGGAGAGTGTACATCTGCCCAGAAACAGGCTGCCCACATCATGACCCAAGCCGGGCACTTGGTGATCTTACAGGCATTAAGAAGCATTTCTGTAGGAAGCATGGGGAGAAGAAGTGGAAGTGTGACAAATGCTCCAAGCGTTATGCGGTGCAATCAGACTGGAAGGCCCATGTCAAGATATGTGGGACAAGAGAATACCGGTGTGACTGTGGCACAATCTTCTCAAGGTTAGAATATTTATAGCTCATGTCCTGTAATATTATAATCTTTAGATTAATTGTCACTTAGGAGTGACAATGCTACCGTCGTGTCATAGAGATTGAAACAATTATCAGTTACAATGACTTTGAACCCCACCCCGTTGGCTATCCATAGCGGTGTGTATGATGTGTGCCCAAGGGAATTGGCCGTGGGACACAGTACTCTAAGAGTCCGGTTGCCCTAACCCTTCTTGTTCGGTCTTAACTTGGGCAAACCTCCTTCAAAAATATCAGTTAGAAGGATTTTATACCTCATATGCCAGCAGTTGGTGAGCACTACACATTTCATAGCTTATGCAAAGCTTATGAACATGGCCCAGCTCAAAACAAGCTAGGGTTGAATTGCCACGGTCTATTGGATTCTAAACCGAGTCATGTAGATAAAAAATGCATGTAAACCTCACATTTATTAATTGCTAATCTGTGTAAAAAAATAATTATAAAAGTAGCGGACGAAATAGGTAGAAAATGCGTATAAGAGTAGCTTATAAGAATATGATATACACACCAAAGATGATGCACAAAATAACAAACATAAAAACTTAAATAGAACACAAGAAAAAAAGAAATAATTTTGTAAAATGTCAGTAATTTATCCCCTAACCTGTGCCAAATAACATCTTTTACAGGAGGGACAGCTTCATTACTCACAGAGCCTTCTGTGATGCCCTAACAGAAGAAAACTACAAGGTACAACAAGAAGGTCTGTCTTCCATGGGAGGAATGCTCCACTCCCAATCTCAAGACCTCTTCCCTCATCCAGCCCCCAACTCCAACTCATCCACAACCACAGCCCTGAATCTCCATGCATCCAATCCACAGAGATCATCATTCATGAACTCACCTCCAGTTGCTTTCTCAAGCAGCTCGGACCCGCACGCCGATCCTTTGGCCCCACAAAGCCTTCAACTCAGTGGGAGCAATGCCTTCAGCTCTGCACCAAAAGATCATCATGCTCATATAGCAATTGGGTCAGCATTCATGTCTGCCACAGCTTTGTTACAAAAGGCTGCAGAGATGGGGGCCATGGTTAGTGACAATTCAATCTCTCCTGTTCTTCTCAAAGGCTTTGCAGGCTACTCCACTAATAAGGCTTCAAAGCCTTGTGGACCCCTCCAGGAGCCATGCCAAGAGCCTGTTACAGATGAGAGTCATGTGTTCATGGGGAATCAGAGTGGTTATCCAGAGAAGATCAGCTCACAGAACCAGCATGCTTTGCATGCGGGGCTCTATGGGTCCCATATGGTGATGCAACAAGGAAGAGGAAATGAAGAGAGTGTTTACATGCAAGGAGGGTTTGTGGGTGGGACCCAGGGGGAGCCATATGGGGGGAGTGAAAGGACAACTGTTGATTTCTTGAGTTTGGGCTCTGTGGGGCATATGGGGGTTGGAGAAAGGACTGGAGATCAGGAAAGAACTTCTGGGTTGGCATATTCAGATGGGCAGCAAAACTTGCATGAGATGCATGGTTACCATCATCCCTCTGATGGGCCAAGGCCCATGTGGAACTTTTAGGTTTTTTTTTTCTGATGCTGGTGGTTAAGAGAGCTTATATCTGAAATTCCATGCAGTGGATTATAAGCTAATATATATCTAATGTCATGTAGGCCAAAAAAGGTTAGAACTCAACAACTTCTTGGAATGTAGGCTCAGAGTGTTGACCAAAAAGTTTATGTTATCAAATCTTTTCACCTTCATTTCTACAGTTAGTTTTTGATTCATTCATTAATTTAAAGTACTCCCTTTGTCCAAAAATATGTGTCCTCATTAGAAAGCAAAATGAACTAGGATGCATATTTTTGGACGAAAGGATTGCTTAGCTTGTTAGGAAAGTAGAAAATGATTTATGACATATTTTATGAGTTGAACTGAATAAACCAGGAGATAAGAGCTGAAAAGATAGCACTCTAGATTGGAGCTGATCAATGCACAAGGTCTGGTACAACCATGCCTCATTGAGTAGTAGTTATCTTTGTGCCTAATACTTAATTATAATGATATATGAGGACATGGAAATATGGACTGCTCACCTCAATCTACTTTGATCGTCACCAAGCTGGCATATACTACCATTTAAAATCAGAAATCAACAGCCAAGAGGAGCAAGCTTTCGACTTCCCTCTCGGGCTTCCAAAATCTTCAGGTTATGAAAGTTTTGGAAGCCTTTGAGGGAAATTGGGAGCCTGCCTCTCATACTTCACCTACTTCTGAAGGCCACAATGAAGAACACTGACACATTCATAAACTTATATACTGGTATACCATGACTCCAAAGGACATGACTCATTACCAAGAATAAAAACATACCATGCTTTTTCGAATCGAATAAAGCAGTAATCTGCAAATCTATTGGCCGATTTCATGGTTCTGTGTATTCGATTAAGCTACAAGGATAATCTTCTTCATATTGACATTCCTCCATAGCAAAAAAGGAGAACTCGGAGTCATTGTCCTTTCCTTCTCCCAAGGGTCAGAGAACTCAATTCTCCCCATGACAACGATATAAGATAACTAAGTTTCCCAAAAGCTCTGAGTTGTAAGGAAACGAAAATTTTATTTATTTATGTTATATTCCAACAAATGAAAACAATGTTGGATAATGGTTGGGTCGAGTTGAATCAAAATTTTTAAAAAGTCAAAATGGAGTCGTCAAAATTAAATAGTTTGTACGGAAAATTTTGCTAAAATGTAAATACTAGATACAAAAAACATTTAATTTATATATCATTGGAATGTTCAACTCTAATTGTTATTTTATAAATGTATTTTATAGATTTTGAAACAAAGAAATGAAGAAGAGGAAGTCATATTAGCTACTGAAGTTTGATAAGTTTTTAATTTTGACTCGAGTTAATGGAATTAATTTTGAAATCATACAACTTTTGAGTCACCATGCAGTACTCAATGTCAAAGCTAAGGAATAAAATAAATCTGGGCATTTTTGGAGTCAAAACGACTTTTAGAACAAGACCACAACAATGTAACGATTCGCCCGCTAGCCTTACTCCTAGTCTCCTACCATGATTCTACAACAAATGTAGCAAAATATGAAGATCAAGACATGTAGTTTATTTCGGTTTTGTAATGAGAACACATGTTTGGACGAAAGGAGTTTCTGATACTGTAATGGAAAACTCAAAAATCCTATTTGTGAAGCCATCATAAAGATTGTAAACAGAAAACAAAAATCGAAACTTGGGTCTAAGATATGAAAAATTAATGCAATTTCGACAATGAATTGCTGTAAAAATTTTAATTAAATGGCAGTTTTAGCAAACGAAGAAATGGGCATGTATTTGTTTCCTCCCCACTAGAAGTCCAAGTGGGTGATCTTGCAACTTGGATAAGTTTCTATAAGCACACGTAGCTACACGAGTGCATCTAAGCTCTGTTGCTAGCATAAAGTCATAATCTTCTAGTGGTCATTGCTGTATCAGCTTCACCGAATGTCAATTGATTCTTCTTGATCTTTTCCATAATGAAATAGAAATGCCATGCTTGTAATAGGAACCAATCTAGACCCAGATTTGCTCTACAAACACATTCTATGTAGGGCATAAATGTTAATATTTCAACACATTGATCTCATCCCCAAATTTATCCTATGAGGGATCCTTTTGATAAAATAAAATAAAATAAAAATCCTTTCAGCTTTTCAAATTTAAACTCAAAAAATACAACAATATTGACATAATGGGAGAACTTCAAGATATTGTTCCTTTTTAAATGTCTATTTAGAGCAATACTTTTAGAACCAATTTAACCCTAAAAATGGTAGAAGGTATCTCCCCACCCCATAATACTACGCCAGATTTTTTTTAGTCAAATGTTTATTACTCCTTCCGTTCCAAAATACTGTGTGTACATTTGAAAAAATTCTCATTTTTATTGGACCATGAAGCCCAGAAGGAAGTCTATGTGATTTTTTCTCCCTAATATCCTGTCCCAACTCATATGCTTGTTCGCGAACCAAGCTCAAGTCAATCCTTCCATGTCTCCTCCAATTTTAGAAAGAGAAAATCACTACGTGATTTGGCGAAATATACATAATATTTTAGAACAGTGAATAGAGAGTACTATTTTTTAGTCCACCTCATCATATAACTCTCCACAGCCCTTTATTTTCTGGTAATGATAATTATAATTACACTTACTTTCATCCCTCTGAAGGCTAACCACCCATGACTAAGGGAGATGTCGCCGGCGACTTCTAGTGACCGTGGACAACCTCAAGCGACCACCGGCCTCAACCTCAAACCACTGATAACCACCAGAGACCACCAATGACCGCAGACAACTACAAATTCGGATTAAACATATTCATGGTACCATTAATAAATTCAGAAAAAATTAACTCATGGATGGGGTGGGGAGAATAACCTTTATCTCCTCATGGGTGTGGGGGTTTAAAAATACACATCCTTGTTTTTATTTTATTTTTTTAACACGGAAGAAACACCAACCTTCAATCCTACTTACACAATAGAATCCAATGGATTCGTCCTCCTAAAATACTAAAATTACTAAAGCGAAAATACAACTTTCTCCATCCAAATTGAAATCAGTTCATTTTGATTTTAGGAGGGAGTAGGACTTGAATCCAGCAGCACACTGACAAACACAGCCAGCAACAAGCTAGTAACAATGGCTTTTCCTACTCTAGAGAGTATTGGGTAGGATGGTCGACAGATGAGATCCCTCCCGATCTCAAACGAGAGGTAAGCGTCGACGCAAGCACACTGCACCCAGGTGCGCTGCACTTGATCCCACTCGGTTATCGTTGCCGTCTTGGGTTTGTCTACCTCCAGACCCAGAACCACGCTCGCCAGATTTTTCAAGCTCGTTGACGCCAGCTCCTTCTTCCTCAGCTTGTCGGCGGCTAGACGACGGAGGTCAAGGCAGCGAGCGACGCCAAGATTGTACTCCTTGAGAAGCTTCTCGACGTTGGAATCGATGCCCACCCCGACGAAGCGGAAGGTGGGGTTGGCTAGGAAATCAGTCAAAGCCTGGGGGATGGAGTCGGCGTGGAGGAGTTGGAAGATGAGGCAGCGGCCTCCGACGCAGAGCTGGAGGAGGCCGACGACGAGGCGGCGTTTGTGAGTGAGTAGGGTGAGAGAGATCCACTGCTCAACGACGGAGGCGGAGTTGGTGAGTGTGGTACTGATGGAGCGATCGGCGAGGGTGACGGTGAAGTGCTGGTAGTCCTCTTGGATGCTGATCACCGCCATGTTTCTTTCTTCTTCGCAAAGCAGAAAGAAAGAAACAACGAACGAATCGAATACCCACACACCACACCCACACCTACTTTCAATGTGGGAGAAGTAGATACCCCTTTCTAATATGCTCGGGTTGCGAATTTTTCTAATATGCGCGGGTTGCGAATGAACGAACGAATTATCTATTCGATATCGGTAAAATATCGGTCGGCCAAAGACATAAAATATCGGAGATATTGTGTAAAAAAAATATCGGTGGTTAAAAATTAGTTTTTATCATATATTTTTATAATCTGACTTTTAAAATAAGTTATACCAATTTAGATAAAATATAAATTTTAAAAAATATATAAAATTACATATTAGGATGAGAAATAAATAGAAAAGTTATTTTTAAAAAAAAAATTAATTTTTTTAAATAATATTTTTATTATTAAAATGGCGATATTTCGATCCAAAATCGTTTTGAAAAAATAATATTAGTCCCTGTCGTTTTGTCGGGTGGTGCCTGGTATTAATATATCAGCGATTGGTTACTAGCGGAGAGTTACTACCACAGTGCTTTTGGGGTGGACTAAGGGAGAAAGCAGGGAGAAAAAGTACAGTTATTTTATACAGCATTGGAAGAGGCACGGGAGCGGGCAGTCCATAACAACGGGGGGATGGGGGTTATAGTTGAAAAAAGTTTTGCTGCAAATATGGGTAAGCGTTTCCAGCATATCTGCCCTTAATACAAGCCGTCGATCATCAAAATTGGCGGTGCACACTCATTAACTGTGCAGAAAGAAAGAACGAACGAATCGAATACCACATTCACACCTAAGTAGTAGGCCCCCGATACCCCTTTCATGACTCTGGCGGAAGGCCTGGAGGAGGATAAAAAATGCTTCCCAAACATGGGAGCAAATATGAATCGGGCTATTTTCATCAAATACCAAAATACAAGTACAAAGAAATTTGTATACATGGATCCAATGATAATTCAATTTTACATAAAAAAGTAAGATACAACTTACAATCCTTTAATTCTTTTCCTGGCTAAACAGATTGATGTCCAAAGACTGGCTTTTAATTTTCCAAAATGGACAAGAATTGAGTATCAACACTTCCAACCCTAAGAAAGAAATACAAAAAAAAAGAAACATACTCCTAGTGACATATACAATTACAGGGGAACAACACGACCCGTTCGTGATAGGAGTTTCTACTTTTACCACTCGAATCAAAGCCCAAGTGCATATCAGTTCCATGTTTGTAAATTGCCCAAATGAAGTTCCAGTTTGAACGTTAACTTCGTTTCTAGTCGGATAAATTATTGCTTAGAAAGAACTGAGAGCCTATTCAAAGTCAGTTTCATGGCTTTTTTCTATCTTTTGTCTCTCTGATAACCCATGTTGCATTCCAAATTCAGCAGCCAATGCTTCTATGTCAGGTGTGATTTCCCAGTTGTTTTTCTGGTCAAAGTTTTCATGTCGAGGTTGAACTCTACATCTCTCCAGATCCATTTGGTTCTGTATTTCTTCAAACTCTTCTGCAGCTACAGGCCGCCTCTTCCCACCCATTTCTATGTCAATGCTTCTTTTTGCCATCTCAGGGCTACGGGCCTGCCCTAATGAGTTTGAAGCAGTGAAGCCTGAAGAGTCTTCCCTCACTTGTGCTCGGAAATCATTTTTAGAAGGAGGAATCTTTGAAAAAAATATCTCCCTGATATTCCGAGCCAGGCCACGGTTATAAGGATTCCTTTTTCTATCATAACGATACCGGAAATTCTCATATGTTGTCTGCATGCACGAAAATATTATGTTAATTCCAAATTAAAAAAAAAATTGCATGCAAACAGCAAGCCCACTTTTGATAAGGATGTCGAAGAAAATGTTTTTGTTTACATCTTTTTAGTACATTAAATATGTTTATTTTTTAGAAAGTACACATAATCAGCCAATCCAGACTTAATTGGGAACATACGGATGCAGGAAGAAGGAAGAGTGGCAGGAAGAGAGCAAAACCTGATTTGTGCTTATCAGATAGAAGTGAAATCCTGTCAATCCTCCAACAAACCAAGCTGCCACGAATGTGTATACAATGAGCACACCAGAAACTGGCGACTTAAGAAAGGCCCTCCAGATATCGCAGTTGTAGATGTCCATTATATATTTAATGTTAACCCAGCAGAAAGAAAAAACATACAAGCATAGGAGAGTTGTTGAGGACACAAACATGAAGAAAAATCGGTAGTTCCTCTGCAGGACAAACAGTTCAGAAACCACACATCAATATCTCATAAGTAGACATATTGAAAAGACGTAAGGTCAACGTGTACCTTCCCAATACACTGGCCCACCCAAGGACAATGATGATCAAAGCGCTCAACACAGTTATTACATACGGAGCAGTGGGAGCACCTTGGGGGTCTATATAGCATGCATGTATGGCAATATTTGACCTTAATCACCACCCCGTTAACTAGGACATCTTTTGTGGGCGGTATAGTCGCAGCTGAGCCATGGTTTCCTTGCCAATCAGCTGCCAAGTTTGAGCTATCTGCATCATCTTCCGGTTCAGGAGGATGTTTGTTACGAGGTATAATTCCTGGATCTCTGCCAGATGTGACTACTAGAAGACAAAGTACCTGCAGGAGGTAAAAAACTCATTCATACAAATGAAATAACCAAATAACTACTTTATCATTATGCACGCCTCCAGAGTGATAAAGATAGCATGTCGAAATATACTTATTTGAGAAGGAACCGACACACAATCCAAAATTGAGGTTGAAATCATATGGTCATTGAAGGTATAATGGTAATATCCGTGCTCGTGCACATGCATGTATAGCACGCACAGTTAACAATTATGGATGATAGATGCATACAAGACATCTGCTAGTATTTACATGTATAAGCACAACAAGAATAAAGGTAAGACTATTTGTCCTTCAGATTCAGTTTAAATAGATTCTTACTATCATACCGAATTATAAATAATGGGTCAGACAAGAAGCAAATCCATCACACAGCATTCTACCATACACTGCTGACAGTTTATACTAATTGTGAATGCAGAGGGAGATATATATGGACTTCAGAGTAGTCCTTTGAAATTTTGGCAAAATAGGTAATGACTTTGCTGACAGAGATACTGAAGGAAACATCGTGTGCAAAGCTAGTTTTATTTTTTTGTGTTGTTAATGTAACTATTTAATTCCTTCCCTAACAGCTTAAGAATATAAGTGAAGAGATTAACTGACATGAAAAGAATTCAAGGTTCACATCCTGGGGGATGCAGTGTCTGTGCTAGCCAAATGTCGTTTCAATGTAATGCTTGGTGGTGCTTGCAAGTTTGGAAACTGTTAGTGTTGGCAATGTAAGTAGTTAGCCATTCCCTAACAGGTTAAACTTTTAGCTGACGTGGTTAATACAATGAGTATGCGATAAGAAAAGGAACAAGAGATAGGTCCACAGATCAGGCCTAACAACTTTACCAAATTTATCTGACAAAGTCGTTTGGTTCATGTCCAAGGCATGCAAAAGCAATTGAGTAAATGAGACAGTATTTTGAGATTAGAAAGAAGGAAACTCACATATGTGGCAAACACAATTGCAAGACCAACAATGAAATTCCCACGATAGTGATGAAATTCGTTTACCAATCTCTGAGAAACAAAAACTGCAAACAGTATGACTGGGACTAGGATAAGAAGTATTGTGAATGCCAACGACCTTGCATCAGGGCCAAATACCAGTCTGCCTCCGAGGAAGAACCTCTGCAACACAAATTTAAGTCATGAATGTCGGTTTGTTTCATGATAATGAACATAAAAATGTCATATGTTTCTGTCTAAGTATGTGTCGGGTTTAAGTTTAACAATTTAACCTTATCTCACATCACTGAAAATAGCAAGTCAGAGTTTCACAGATCTGGCTCTGATATATTCTAGTACCATATAAGCACCAAGCTAAATGTCTAGTAAATCTACCACCTCATTTACATACAATGAAAAATAAATAACATCTTTTAATTATATGAATAAAATATAACCTCAACCAACCCTCAACATGGGAATTCAATGACTACAAAAGCCATCTCAGAGGCAACTTTGTTGGTGCGTGATTAGCTATCAGTCACAAAGAGAAGCAGTGGTAAGAGGCCATTGCAAAACACAGAATACAGTTTCTCCAAATTAGCTTAAACAACAAGTTCGTTTGAAATGTTCTTTTCATTAATTATTAGGCTGTCCTCCCACAGTCTAAGCATCAGGTTTCTAGTCTCCTTAGTATCTCAATCATGTCGGTCAGAACTGCATTCTCCTGAATTGATCAGTTCTTTTGCAATAGAAAAGACAAAAGGTACTGATATACTCATGCACATTTTTAACTAAGAATAGAACCACTGGTTATTAGTAATTGACATTTGCTGAAGAGATGTCCCATGGTATCAATGGCTCATGGGCACTGAATCAAAATGTTGCATACTGTGTGTCACACATCCACATCAAGTATCCTTATTGATGCATTGTTAGGAAAACAATGATAACCATCACATTATTGAGACCTTTATATGTGTCCACAGGTTGTGAATGGTCGAGCCAATTGCAGACAACATTATCCATGTAAGATACAGGATGATGACTACTACATGCAGACAGATCTCAATTTCCATTTGTAGCTGTAGATGCAGAGTGTAGCTATTTCATATCGACTTATTCTAGACTGTTTTAGTCCTATTCTAAGCAATCCAATGTGCAATCGTTTTAATTACAAAGAACCAAGCTGTCTACAGCAATTTTAATAAAAAAAGATATGTTCTATTGCAAAGGTAGTAGACAAGTAAGACTATAGTATTAGAACGACAATTAGCCAGTGGAAGTAGCGCTGAAAGTTGAATAGCATACTTAGAACCTAGAACTGGAAACAAAAATCTTGCTCTACAATTATGCTTGGGAACTGAAGATATTCACAGTAGGTTACTCCTTTTATGTTCATGGCTTGTAGGAAGAAAAGGAACTTTTCAATTCAGCTTTATAAGACAAAATCTATGATTATGAAACATCCTTTGGTAAAGAAAGAAAACCATTACCAAATAATATTTCACCGAATCAACCTAGAATTCAAGGGAAAGCTTACATTGCTTCCTTTCCAAACTTGATAAATTCGCTTTGAAGAGGTGTGAGTATCAAAAATCCGCCGGTTTGAATCAGATAGATGTGGAGGCGGGTTCACGTACATTTTTCCTTCCATCTTGAATAGAATCTCCGCTCACAAAATCCTTTATTTTTGCCTAGATACCCACCACACCATCATAAACCCAGAACTCTGCGAGTAAACGCATCCATACTGGGAATCACCAAGGAAGAAAAGAAGATAACTCAGACTTCTGCATATATAGAAATTTAATCTACATCAAAACAAGAGTACATTTTACCAGAAAAAGAAAATTACATGTGTCATATAAATGCCATAGAAGTCAACATATCACAAAAGGAAAGAATAACACGTTGGGTGATGTAACATAATACTGCTTCAAAATTCCTCAACTTGGGGAATTTCTGATGATTGTCTGAGAAAGAAGACATAATACATATGTATATGAAACTCAACATCTGAGACACAGAAATGGACAAAAATGTCAAACTTTCAGAAACCCAATTGATCTAAAGAACTTGAAGACGACAGAGAAATCCCCATGAGATCAGCTCAGACTACAACAGAAAAAGGCTGAAGTTGTAACCAAACAAGAACAACCACATTATTCCAATGAGCCTTTGCATGGCCAACACAAATGCTAAAACCATTACAAATCAAATGTTTGCAATAAAGGCAACCTTCTCATGACAAATCTCTGCAAAAAAGAAAGACCCAACTCTCAAATCAATCCAGAAGCTCATATCGCGTAGCAAAGCTTGACATCAACCAGCAGACATCAAAACCATTAAACAATTAAGATTTTTGCAGGAAAATAGACAACTTTCCTGACAAATTCCGAATACAAGAAAGACCCGTCTCTCAAATCGATTCAAAAGCTCACATTTATCAAAATGAACTTCTGCATGGCGAACAAAAAATGCTAAAACCATTACAAAATCACATTTTATACAAGAAAGACAACAATTTTCATGCCAAACAGCTAAAAACAAAAATTCAATCCTCAAATCAATCCAAAAGCTTACCCAAGCTTATATCAAACTGAGAAAACCATTGCAAAATCAGATGTTTGCAATAAAGACAACACCGTCCATGCCAAATTTCAAAAAACAAGAACAACACAATTCTCAGATCATTCCAAAAGCTCGCATTATGCACTCACACTTATATCAATGAGATAAAAACAACATAAGCCACCACAGATCAAAACCAATACAAAATCAGATATTTGCAATAAGGACAGCACCACCTTTTATTCCAAACATAAAAAAACAAGAACAACCCAATTCTCAAATCAATTCAGAAGCTCGCATTTGTCACAATCAACCTTTGCATGGCAAACAAAAAATGCTGAAACCATTACAAAATTAGATTTTTACAATAGACACTAACTTTCATGCCAGATATCTCAAAACAAGAACAACCCACTTCTCAAACCAATAAAAAATCTCACATTGTGCATCCAAGCTTATGTCAAACTCAGAAAAACAACATCAACCAACATAGATGACAAACAAGTCAGCTCTGCACCAAAAAAAAGAAGTCAATTCCCACATTCTTCATATACTACTACCTCCGGCGAAGAGAGGCGTCCGAGGAGCAGGCTCCGGCGGCGAGGGGCAGAGATCCAGCGGCAGGCCCAACGAAGGAGGGAGAAGCATTTGGCCAGAGAGAGGCAACAGAAAGCAGGCGCCTGTGGTGCGGGAGCACCGATTCACGTGGCCCGCGGGGTCACAAGATGAAAAAGTGATTAAAAAAGATTAGTATTTTCTCTTACTTTAAGGCTCGAAAGAATCCAGTCAGGTGATTGGATGGGAGTGCTTTTGGGAAATGATGATAATGAACCTATTGTGTGGGCAAGGTAGGGTTTATAGGTTCTTGGGAGTTTGACCTTGGTGGCGCCAAGGCTGAGGGTTAAAACAACTAATTTTATTGGGTTATAAGCAAGGTTTGGCTTTGAGGCACCTAATTTAGGAGGTTAGGGGATGAGTATGTTTAAACCTCTTTTCTTATCTTCTTATCAATTGATAAATACAAACTTAGGGATGTTTGGATACGGAAGTTTAAAGAATCGGAGTAGTTTAGCGGAGTGTAGTTGGAATGTGAATTATGTTTAGATGCGGAGTTTTCCCACCTGAATTATGTTTGGATATTGAATGCGGAGAATAGACGCAATCATATATTTTTGTCCCTAACGTGACAATTCTAATGCCCTAAAATAAAATAAAGGAGAAGATTAACATAAAAATAGGGGCAAATTTATCTTTTCAACATTCACATCCCTTTAGAGGGAGAAGGCAGATCAGAAAATGAAATAGTTCTTGCGAATTTGGGGCTGAATGGGATAGCCATCAACGTTTTAAAAATTTGACCCGTCGGTGACCTAAAATTCTTGCGGAGTAGGTCTAACGGGAGGTCAATCAGATTGCTAATGTCATTAATAAAAAAAAGGAAAAATAGGGGGCTCGGGCTGTGGCCTTAATCGGCAAACCGGGAGGGGGCCCTCCAACTAATTTTTTTTTTTAACGGGCATTAGAGTCCAATATATTTAACTCACTTTCAACATGCTTCCTTGGATGGAGGGGAAGTAAAATGTAGGGGTGAGTCTCTAAGGGAACATAGGCTATGTTTGGTTAGCACTTTTAGGAGTAGGAAATCCAAATTCTTGAAATGAAACTAAGTTTAAGAAATAAGGTGTTTGGTTGGCCAAAATTCACATGGTGGCACTTCATGTAATTTTCGAAAGAAGGCAAAGACATTTGATAACAAAAAACCTCATAATTAGCTTTTTTTTTTAAAAAATACCCTTGTCATTTTTTGAAATTTACACTAAATACCATTAAAAGAAGCTCTTCTCACTTCTTTTGGGAGAAGATTTCCCTTAAGAATCCAGCTTCTTTTTAGGCAACCAAAGAGGGCCTAAATGTAACTCACTTTTAACCGGCTTCATTGGATGGAGGGGAAGTAAAATATAGCGGTGAGTCTCTAAGGGAACAATTGGATATTGATTGATGGCTGTCAATTAGCCATGATTCAAAAAAAACACGTATAGATACCGAATAGGAATAGAATGAAAAGTTCATGTGGATATCATGGTTTTAAAACCTGGACCGGCAAAGCTGATTCGACCCAAGCCGATTACTTTTTCGAGGTGAGTCGGCCCAAAGTGTTTGCTGAACATAGCCAACGAGCCGCCCCTCTGGCTCCGGCGCCCCGTTGAGCCGAGGGAGTTAGCCACCGTGCCCCCTCTGCTGGCCATAGCTAGAAGCCTCCCCGGCGAGACCCCCCCCCCCCCCCCCCCCCCCCCCCCCTGGTGTGTTTAGGTAGCAACAAGCTTCACTGGACAGATGGAGTATGCATTTTCTTCTGGGGATGCACATTCCTTCCATGAATAAACCTTCTTTAAGAGAGAGGTGATTTGTAAAATGATAACAAAGAGGGTGTCAAGGTGGTGGCTAATGATTCTACAAACAGTGTCACATATACGTGAGTGATTTTTTAAAGCCTCCCCGGCGAGAGCCAATAGGCCAACACCCCCCCCCCCCCCCCCCCCCTGGTGTGTTTAGGTAGCAACAAGCTTCATTGGATAGATGGAGTATGCATTTTCTTCTGGGGATGCACATTCCTTCCATGAATAAACCATCTTTAAGAGAGAGGTGATTTGTAAAATGATAACAAAGAGGGTGTCAAGGTGGTGGCTAATGATTCTACAAACAGTGTCACATATACGTGAGTGATTTTTTAAAACTTACCTTAAAGTTTTGTAAAATAGCCATAAATTTAAAGAATGTACTTCCTTCATCTATAGTAAGTGTCCTTGCATTTTCTTCTGGGGATGCACATTCCTTCCATGAATAAACCTTCTTTAAGAGAGAGGTGATTTGTAAAATGATAACAAAGAGGGTGTCAAGGTGGTGGCTAATGATTCTACAAACAGTGTCACATATACGTGAGTGATTTTTTAAAACTTACCTTAAAGTTTTGTAAAATAGCCATAAATTTAAAGAATGTAATTCCTTCATCTATAGTAAGTGTCCTTTTAATTATTCCAAAGGGATCACCATAACTTTTAGAGTTTTTTCCGTGCAACTCGCCATTTTCTTATATCACGTGGAATACATAAAAAACTTCCATATCACTTGAAAATAGACCTGAACTTTCCAAAATACCCTTATTCAGCCTAAAAACATTTTAACCGATGGAATTCTTCACTTTTATCCAGCAAAGGCATTCTAGTAACATTCTACTCAGAGGAGGAGTCTTTCTGGTGAAGTTTCGAATGTCGTGGCGATCCGACACAAAGCTGATGGCCGCCCATGACAAAAAAACTCTGATAACGAGATTTTGAGGTAAGAGTAGTGGAGAAGCCCATCCCTACTATAAAATTTGAAATTTACATGTAAAGAAACACATGTAACGGTAGCCATTAGTGCTCAAACCTCTCGTGGACATCAAATAAGATGATAAAATGGGCAAGGACGTGAAATATTTATCGGCGAGCGGCAAATACTATTTGTATATTTGTCAACCCAACTAAAAGTTTTGTAAATAAGTTTAGGATATCCTCATGAAGATAAAGAAAATGAAAAATAAGGAAGAATGCAAAAAAAAGGGCAAAAATGAATAAAAATTGGCAAGTTATGAAATTTTGAAGTTTATCGTAAAAGCGTGCGTTCTTACGCACAACTTTAATTCAAGTCATGTTCTCGTGCACACGATAGCAATGGAGTCGTGTCACTCCATTCAAGTAGTGTGCACGAGCACACGACTTGAATTGGAGTCATGCTTAAGAACGAACATTTTTATGGCAAATTCAAAATATCATAACTTGCTCATTTTTTGTCTATTTTTGCTCTTTTTTTGCGCTCTTCCTTATTTTTCATCGTCTTCCATTTCATTAGGATCATTGGAAGATATTGAGATATCATATAGTTGAATTACCAATTTGAAAAGAGGAGTGATCCCTTATGCGATGAATCTAAGATGAAGAAGAAATAAAGGAAACTAATAACAATCACATGCTCCCTCTTTCAAAATTTTGCATACCATTGATAGATGTGTTTTAGAAATTTAAGCTATCCTAATGAAGATAAAGAGGAGGAAAAATAAAAAAGAATAAAAAAATGGGCGAAAACGGATAAAAATGAGTGAGATATGACATTTTCAATTTGCCGTAAAAACATGCTTTCTTATGTATGACTCCAATTGAATTCGTGTGCTCGTGCACACGATAACATTTTTTTGTTCTTCTTTATTTTTCATCTTCTTTTTCCTCATGAGGATATCCTAAATTTATTTACACAACATTTAGTTGGGTTAACGAATATACAAATAGTACTTGCCGCTCGCCGACGAGTATTTCGCGTCTTTGCCCATTTTTATCCTCTTATTTGATATCTATCAGCCGTTCGAGCACTAATGGGTGGCCATTACATTTATTTTTTTACATGAAATCTTGACTTTTATAGTAGGGGCGGGCTTCTCCACTGCTCTTACCTCAAAATCCCATGATTAGAGTTTTTTTCTGGGCGTGGGCAGCCGTCGGGTTTGGTCTAGATAGCTGCGACATTCGGAGCTTCGCCAGAAAGGCTCCTCCTCCAAGTGGAATGTTACTGGAATGCCCTCGTTAGATAAATGTGAAGAATTTCGTCGGTTAAAATATTTTAAGGTCGAATAAGGGTATTTTGAGAAGTTTAGGTCCTATTTTCAGGTGATATGGAAGTTTTTTTTATATTCCAAGTGATATGGAAAAATGGTGAGTGGCATCATGTAAAATAGAAAAAACTCTAATTTTTACTAACCCTTAACATTGATTATGCATCAAACTTTACAAAGAAAAAAATATGTGGAGGAACACATGAGTAATATAGTGGAATATGAAAAAAATGTAATACTTTCATATTGATAAATAAGGTATTCATCAAGGTCCTTTAAATAATGTTATATCTATGCCTATCCAAATTCACTTGACTTTTCTTTGTTCCGAAGCCTCTAGTTGCAAACAATATGCCCATCAGAATAGAAAGGCATTTAATTATGGTGACGCACAGCATTTAGGGAACATGTCTGCCCACTTCAACTTTCCCATAACGATTCAAATTCCATACTAGACCAACTCGAACAAAAAAAACTACATGCTTAACGCAACCACAGTTAAGTCATTGGCATTAAAATACACTGATGTGCACCACCAGTTGCTGTCTTAGAAGAAACTCCATAAATAAAGCAAGCAATGTATGCCCATTGACCAAGTTGAACTATTAAATATGCTATCCAAACTTCTTGTAACTGTACCCGAAATACAGACTAGCCACATTTTTATTTGGAATGCACCCGTCTCCTTCTTCCATGAATAAACACTTCTTTAAGAGAGAGGTGATGCACAGTAACAAGGAGGTCAAGGTGGAGGCTAATGATTCCACAAACAGCGTCACATATAGCTCAGCTCATTCATTACGTGAGTGATTTTTTTAAACTGACCTTACAATGTTGTAAAATAGCCATAAATTTAAAGAATGCACTCCCTTCATCCCATAGTTTATAAGTGTTCTTTTAATTATTCGAAACGGACTCATCAAAATTTTTACTAACCCTTAACATTGATTATGCAGCAAACTTTACAAAGAAAAAAATACGTGGAGGAAGACATGAGTAGTGTAGTGGAATATGAAAAAAAATGTGAGACTTCGAAGGACGAGGGACAGGCAAGGGACCATATCTATCAAAAAAGCGACTGAAAAAGAAAAAGAAACAGAAAAGAATTAGTGGTTATTTAACAGTGGACAGTGGCAGTGGCACTTTATGCCTCTACATGCTTCCAAATCTTTCTGCACCAAGTAGAGACCTAAATATAAACCTAAAAATGTCATCGCCCTTGTTCTCCACCACCAATGGAAGGTAATCAGAATAATCAAATTGGCCTGATATAGTAATAGCAAATTCCGGCCCATCAGAATATATCAATAATCATGCAGTAATTTAATCATTTCAGTTCAAACTTCGAAGGATAAGATCTAATTTTGAGATATTTTCGTATGTAGAGGATGATATCACTGATTTAAGCCATAAGTTCATCAAGTGCGCTTTGCGCACATGAGCATATTCATAGAGAATATCATAAGTCAAAGGCTCAGCTAATGACCGGTTGCATTTTGTTTCTTCTTCTATTATTGTCCTGGTAATCAAATAAAAACATTCCGCAAAGCGTAGAGAAAGTGAAAAGTTACAGGTGAAATAACTGGAAATAACTTTCATAAAATCTATTTTGACAATCAAGATTGATAAGCTAAAAAGCTGAGTATCCATTGAAATTTGT
This sequence comes from Houttuynia cordata, assembly GCA_039654745.1. NCBI lineage: Eukaryota > Viridiplantae > Streptophyta > Magnoliopsida > Piperales > Saururaceae > Houttuynia > Houttuynia cordata. The sequence continues at coordinate 42,115,333 of CM077507.1, read as the reverse complement.
TTAAATTAAAGCATTTAAGATCTTAATCCAAAATAATCTTGAAAATGAGCCGTTCTTTGAGAATGTACACTTGCATCATGATTTTATAATAGGGATGCAATGACTGTTCTAAAGGTCAGCACCGAATGTGTTCTCCCCACTGTAAGTCATATAAAGAAATCCATCTTCGTCCTTGTTCTCCTCGTAAATTGCAGACATCAAGGCCGCTGTTACGAAAACGAATACTAATTAGAAACAAGCATGTACCAGCCATCAACTTTACCAGAGTAACCTTTACATGGAAATATGATCGCCTTACCGGTAGGTGGCAGAACATTCTTCACAAAGACAAAAATCGCTTTCTCAGAGCTCAGTTTTATCCTCTTTCTGACCACATAAACAAACTGCCCCACTGTCAAATCAGCAGGAACAAGGTACCTACACAAATTCCCACATTTCAAAACACTATAAGACTACGTTCCATGAAACGAGGATATGTAAGGGTGGATTAAGTGATATCAAGACTGCCAAGAATTCAGTAGATTAGTTAAGTTATAGACCAAATTAGGAGAAATCAGTTAAGGCAAAGCTGTGTCTTATTCATGCTCAGTCCAAGTCAAATACATTTGTAGCAATATTAGTAATTACAAATTTGAAATGTAATTATCCATGTCGACCACTATTACTTAAAGTAGTTTTCATACCTATGTTTTCATCCTAATTAATACCCTCCAAGCCAACCATAAGGTCGAGAAGGATAAATTCTGGCTTAATATAAAGCGTTGAAGAAAAAAAAGGCAATAGACATTTATACATTAAATCAATATCCGGTATTCTACCAGCATATTTCTCCCTAATACGAGATGCTTCTGCTTATTTCCGGCTCAAAATTTGTGTTTTTGAAAAACATTTTAAATTTAACTCACTTCTTCTTATCAATATCTGGCACATCAGATTTTGCAGCCCTTTCCACAATGACCTACATTGCATAAAGACAGAATAAGAAGTCAAATTTATGAAGCCACATTAATTGCTAAACTGTAGAGAACTGTAACATACTATACCGGTATTCTATCAGCATATTTCTCCCTAATGCGAGATGCTTCCGCTTGCCTCTTTTCTGTCCAAGTACATCAAATAAAATCATCAGAAGAAGACTAAAACAAACAAGTTTGAAAAACTATGTTGTCCATCTGTGCAGGGAGAAGCGGAGCAAATGTGTATTTTCAACTTGATCACTGAAATATAACAGGTGTCTAATTTAGTTATACTTCTGTGTAACATCATATTGATAACGATAGAAACTAGATTCATCAACAACAACCAAACCAATTCTTTGCATGAAATTTACATTCACGAAAATTTGCAAAATAGAAGACGAAACGGAATTATATTCCTAAAAGAGATTCACTCTAAAAACTAGTATTTTCAATCAAACAAGGTAAAATCTCAATGACAGCATTTTGCTCATGTTCAATTCCATTTACACTCCAATAATTGCCAAATCTAATTATAGACAAAATAATTAAATGAGTATTGATGTTTGATAGATGCTTGTAATCTGTGAAAAAGTTCATCCAAAAATTTATGATTGTAGCTATCATTTATGATTCAAGATCAGTATAGGAAGGTATGGATATGCAATCAGGTAAGGACAAGCCAAAAGAAAAGGTCTAGTTTTAACATTTGCAGATAATGGGGTCACTTCTTGATCTAGCATCACATGCTGCAATAACAGTCCCTTCCCACCTGACAACCCTAAAATATAGAACATCATATATTTTTTTAGACACAAATATTGACGTTACTCTGGACCCGTGATATAGGAAGCGAGTTGATAACAAATGAACTAACTATGATGTAAGACAGTTAACTTCTTTTACTTGAAAGGGAGTTGAACACCCATGCCAATGCAAATATGCATAAATGGAAAGAGAACCTTGAGAAGCAGACCTGCAGCGTACCAAGTTGATTTCCTCCAAACTTACAAGAAAAGAACCGGAAGCATGATAAAAGATGCATATTCAGACAAAAGACACCAATATTCTTCTCCCTGGTGTCTATACTCCCAATTACCAACTCAATTTCTCTTAAGCAAACTGCATATATTGATTGCATCGTAAATTTTTAATATGATTCATTTGATAGGAAAAACAATGAGATAAAACAGTAACAACATTAATGTGCATTGCCTGGCATAAAGTACAGACTCATGCACACATATCACAAAAGAGTAACTAAGTTATAACATGTATCAATGAAACATATCCGCACATGTTAATTTTCGAATTACATCAGAATAAGGGTGTATGGATCCTCCATCTATGACACCACCTGTTTTATCACCACCCAACACCAGGAAGCACTGTGGAAACCAGGCCCAAGTAGGCATGGAGGAACCACAACACTTTTTACTTAATAAGATCAATCGCTGTAACTCTTAAAATCGTGTCATTATTACATACGTCTATGTCTGTATATAACTAAAGAACATTGATTCACTACAAACATTAAGCAATAGCCTCTCGAGTAGGCATCCATTACGGTGCTATAGTATAAAGTCGGTATCTATCTGGATATCTTTTCTCCAAATACCCAATCCAACTGAAAAACACAACTTTTCCTCAAACCTCCATATATCCGTTTGTTTCTTAACACCAATGTCCACACTCTTTTTCGCATCAAAATTCACAACTAAAGCCCCAAATTGCCCATTGACCCCAGTTTTTATTCCCAATCTACAAACCAAACACGAAAAATCCAAACAGCAATAATCAACAAATGGATTAATACACTTCAAATATTGTGTAAAAATACTACCAATTGACTAGAAAATGCATGCATAGATTAGCAAAAGAAACAAACAAACATAAATTCACAACTTGGAAGAGTTATCAATGCTTAAATACAAACATCAAAAAGGAAGCAAGAGTGAAGAGTGCAAACCAAGAGGATGTTCCTTCTTGAAGGAGCTTTTAGCCATGTCTAGGATCCTTTGAACTGCAATTCTGAAACACCCAATTAACACAACCCGAAATAAACACCAATAGACTGTAAAGAGAAACGAAGCATTCAAACAAGTAACGAACGAAATTCGAGAGAATACCAAGTGAAACAGAGAAAAAAGAAGAGGTGGGTCGTTGTCAAAACTGAGAAACAGACGAGACCTGAACAGAGAAAGGAAGACGCTGATGATGCTATGCCTGCCAGGTATAAGTAGTCAAAAGCAGTAGGACTTCCGGGCACACCACGGAACTCCAACCAGGATTGCCTTTTCCACAAGTTAACATATATATTAATGATCCGCACCCTTCCCTTGCTATCTCAGGTAACTAATGCCTTTTTTTTTTTGCAAAAAACTTATGTTGTTTGTTCCACAACCAAAAAAAAAAACTTTTATTGTACAGTAAGAAAAAGTAATACTAGTATTGTTTATGAAAAAGGTTAAAGAAACTTTTGTTTTTATAAAAGTGAATAGGCATCACGTCAGATCGAGATCCAACGGCGTGCGTTGCTAGAAGGGGCGGGCCGGTGAGTAAATCTGCTTGCAGCTTGTATTAAGGGATGTTGTCGGATTGAGATCTGGCGGGCCACAATTCCCCAACGTACATCAATGCACGGTGATAGCAATGGGTAAATAGAGTGTCATGATTCTACTTTCTCATAGAAGGATGAGGAGTTCTGTCAATCCCCATCTAGCCACCCCACAGGCCCATACCCTCTATACAGAGGCAGTGGATATCTACCGTCCGAAAATGGGAGGCAGTGAAATTATTGACCGTTCAATGGGGTGGACTAATTAAAAAGTGGGGTGGCAAACTACTCATCCTTTATATAAACACAATATAATCATGTAAATATCATAAAATAAAAAATTATAATCAAGCTTAATTTCTAATTTCTGAAACATATTTGATCCTGAATTTGCTCTATTTTTATTACCTCATGTTAAGAAGAATTTATTAAATAATTCTTAAAAAAATAATTGCCGATCGAGAATATTTCAAAAATAATTCTCGATCCGGTTATTTGATTAGCAACGCAGCGTGTCATTTTTTTTACTCCGATCCGAAAGGCACTTTCCGGTTAAAGAGAAAGGCGTCGGTTCTTTGATAGCCATAAGCTGTTTTTAACTATTTTACTGGGGCAAACTTCAACAATGCATATCTCTATCATTTATGATCCGTTTTTGCCCATTTGTTTTCATCCATTCTTCCTTATTTTCAGTGCCCTTTCTTATAATGATGATATCATAAAGATGTTAAGCCATCGCATGCTATTTATTGTGATTTTATGGTATTTTATCGATATAATATCAAAATTATTATGATATTATGATGATTAGAAAGAGCATTAAAAACAAAAAAGAATAAAAAAAAAGGGCAAAAACGAACTAGAAATGAAAGAGAGATGATTTGGTAAAGTGATCGCCCCTTTAAAATGGGACAAATTTTTAAACAGAAAGGCATCGATTCATCGGTTCATCGGTTGAACCGACGCCTGTGAGACCCTTTAATGCTTTGTTTTTAACTATTTTATTGGAACAAACTTCAAAGATGCATCTTTATCATTTTTATCCATTTTTGCCAATTTTTTTATTTTTCCTTATTTTTAGTGCTCTTTCTAATCATCATGATATCATAATGATCTTGATATCTTATTGAAAAAATACTATAAAAACCACAATAAATAGCATGTGATGGCTCATCTTTATGATATCATCATTATAAAAAAGAGCACTAAAAATAAGGAAGAATAAAAAAAAGGGAAAAACGGATTAGAAATGAGAAAGATATACATTGTTAAAGTTTATCCTAGTAAAATTGTTACACCTGAAAAAATCGATATGCTTACAAAAAACTAATATTTTAGGAGAATAATTTAAAATGAGAAGTTTTGATGCATTTTTAGATTATTTTTATTATGTTTACTAATATGGTGTTCAAGTGCGCGAAGAAAGCTTTCCAACACCACTGACGGTGCGCAATTCAGAGTTTGCAGCAAAAAGTTATGCTAGTTTGAATTTTAGTATACGATCGATTGCCAGGTTATGTGATCGATCGGGACGCGATCAATCGCCTTTATCCCCGATCGATCGTTTTTACTGAAATTTGCCGATTTAAGCAGCCATCGATCACCATAGGTGACCATCGATCGTAAGTACTGTGATATCACGGATTTGTGTCGCGATCGATCGCCTGTGGCCGCGATCGATCGCCTATGGTCGCGATCGGTCACGCCGGCAGAAACTGAAGACGGAAATTGCATTTTTGTTAGGATTTTCTTGACAAAAGGATACCAAGTCCTAACCAAACTTGGAAAAGACGTCTATCTAAGGATTTTGGAGGATTTCTATTGGAGAAAAGAGATCATAATAAGGAATGAATGGCATTCGAGAAGAGATCATAGAAACTATATATAAACACATTAGAGGGGATGGATTGTGTTATTCATACCAAAACCGTAGCTCTAGAATGCTTGTGCTTTTCTTCTTCCCACGTGCACCCTCACCTTAGGCCTCTTCTTGACTTAAGTCTTCATCCAAAGCTTAGAGTAGAGGCATTGTTGCGAAGCGAAGGAGGCGAACGACGCACAAAGGGTGAGACTTTTGTGGAATAAAGAGTATGATGGTTTTTTCCTTCTAATCTCTTTTCTTCTTACTATTCCCTATCGTGAAATTCAATCTTATGATATACGAGTACTGATTCATCCATATTATTGTTACATATATTGTTTTGATCAAATAGAACTTGATGACTCATGATTCCATATGTTATCCATATTGTTGATGTGATTCTTAATGCTTTTCATGCAAAAGTCCTTAGATGGGAACTATATCCATGTATGATATTCTATTGGCCATATTGATGTCAAAATTTCTGATCTTGCTCTGTTATTCATTAATCACATTGGTTTAAAGGGTTACAGTTGTTGTCCTGAATTAATAGTCCTTATTACAAAAGGTTAGTTATATAAGACTCTTACGAGTGATATGAAACATGATAAAAGTGGGTAATTAAGTGATTCCATAATGAACATAGGAGGGGAATAATTAAGTCTAATAATACTCTATTAACACTAATATGGTGTGGTTATACGAAATACTTGAATATGATTTAGAATCTTAAGCTCAGCCAGAACTGTTTCTGCGCTGATAGTTAGTACTAAATAAATCGTAACTAATTATAGAAAAATCAAAAAATAAACTGTCTATGGGCATAGAAACTAGACTCATAAGGCTAATATCAGTAAAAGTTCGGAGTCTAAGTCCTACTCTACATTACGAGAACAGTCGGAAAGTGACTATTATACATGTGACAGTGTGTTGTATTTAGGGTTAATGCACTAATACTTAATAACACTACGTGATATGGTATAATATGAACCAAAAGTGTTATTACTATTCACTATACCTCTTAATATGGATTATCACAGTAAGGTTTGATGGGTAAAAAGTGTAACATCTAGAAAATTAGTAAGTATTTTAAAACCTAAATTTGACCCTCTTAATGTTTGATTTGTGATAAGCATAAAATATACACATTTATATGCCTTATTTACCTATTTGCTAGTGTAGTTTTTGTGATAAAACATGAATAAATCGGGTTATTTGTGATTAGGGTAGTAATTAGGGGTTTAACAATTAATTTACTCTAATTAACTATTTTAGATGCATTATTGAATTTAATGAATCATATTTTTATTATGCTTCTAATTTTAGTTTGGTTTTTGATTTTTGTAGGTTTGAAATTGCAGATTGCAGATCACTAGCAGACGTGCGCATTAGACGTGTATTGAAGCATCTGAACCGTTGATAAGCTACACTTTAGAAAAGACGAGCGCGAAATTTAAATACGGACGTGCAGATTTGAATTGGCGGCTGAGATCCTTTCGGCGGGTTTTATTAAAGAAAAAGAAAAAAAAGGAAAATGAACTAAACCGTCCGGTCTGGTCCGGTTCGGTTTAGAAATAAAGAAAAAAGAAAATAACCCGAGCCATCGGGCTCGGGTGTTCCAGACGAAGAATGGCGCTCGAGCTTCTGCTCGAGTGCCGGCCGGGGTGAAAGAGGATGGTTTTCCGGCAACTACAGAGCCGACCGCAGCAGCAACGGGCGACGGCGAATGGGCAGGACCTGGCGGTGAGCTTGCTGATCGGAGCTGACGGCGGAGTTGGACGACGACCGGCAGTTGGGCGGCGATTGAAAAAAAAACAGAGCAGAACAGTGGCGGTAATGGCGATGGGTTGAGCTCGAGATGGCGGCTACGGAGACGATCGGTGGAGCTGGATTTAACGCCGGCCGAGTTGAAAGAGGAGCTGATGGCGGTGAAGCGATCAGAACGGCAATCGTGGTGGCAATCGAAACTGAAACAAAAAAAAAAAAGACAGAGTCGTGCTTGCTCTGTTCGGACGACCGGTGTCGTGCTGACGGCCGGCAAGGAGCTTCGCGGCGGCCACAATGGCGCGAGGAGGAGCCAAATGGTAAGTGCTGGATTTGGAAGGTCGACTTGGGCAAATTGAGAAAAGAGAGTAAGGAAAGTTCGGATTTTCTTTACACATTTGAACGAAATCTATATGGAAACTCTCTGGGTTTAGGACGGATTGCTGGCCTCAATTGGGGCTCGGGAATTGCTATAAAAACAGGAGGAAGAGAACTGATTTGAGGACTGTTTTTCGACGAATAGGAGGACTGCGCTGGTGCTGGGTGGACGCTGTTTTTGACGAAACAGAGGGTGTCGAAGAGAGCCCTTGCGGCTGATTTGAGTCGTATTCCTTGCTGTGATTTCAGGCGGGAATTAGAGGAACAGAAGAGGAATCGAGAGGAGAAGGAGAAGAGAGGAAAAAGTCAGGTTTTTGGCTTCGGTGAACAGTGTTTCTGCAACTGCTACAGTAACCGGGCATATGAAGGAGACGATGAACAGTGCTGCTACAGTGAATTTGCTACAGTAACCCGTGAATAGTATTCTGCAATAGTGTTTTCCAATGCAATTTATTTCAATTCTAAATCTGATTTTTCTCTTGAATATGAATAGCCAAATCTTTTGTCAAAGCTAGAGGTGACGTTATTTGATTAATATTCTTACGTCTATGAAAAAGTGTTTAATGCTTATTTGATTGAATGCGATGTTTTGATAAAGTCACAATCTATATAATTATTTGATTTGTCGTTAACGTAAGGTACGGCGAATGCTTATGATTCCCTGTGATTAGTAGACTATGCTTGTTAATGATAAATATTCGATCGATATCTTTATGTTAATGGATATGATGAACGTGAATGAAATATCTTCCGATTAGGTCAAATCATTATTTGATTCTAATTGAGTAATTGAATAGACGTAGAGTATTAATTAAATAATTGATCCTTGAAGCTTTGATATCTCTCATCGATTATCTTTGCCTGTCTTTAGTTAAGTTTTACTTGAATCTTTAATCATCATTTTAGTAGTTAGTTAAATTACAATTTCTCTACATAATTTCCAGATAAGAATCTTAATTTGCTAAGCTAAGTAGTGTTTAAATTAGTTAGAATAGAATAATCCTACATCATTCCCTGTGGTTCGACCTCGGATTCACCGAGTATATATTACAATTTGTCAACCTTCTCTTGGGTTCGATCAATTTGGTCGTGTTTTCCCTAGTGGAAACTAAAGTTGGTGAGAAGAGCTTTCCAACGCCACCTATTATGTGCAATTTGGAGTTCGGGGTAAAAAGATATGAGAAATTGAATTTGATTAAACATGACAGCGATCGATCGCCATAAGATCCGATCGATCGGCAAGCTTGAACCGATCGACGCCATATCAAAACGATCGATCGTAGTTACTGTGATTTGCGAATATTTTGTCTCGCGTAAAGCGATCGATCGGCAATAATGGCGATCGATCGGCTGTAACGTGGTAGTGTAATTTAACGCATACAACGATCGATCGCCGTATAGCTGATCAATCGCCGGTTGCGGTTTGCATTTTCTAGAAGTATTTTTGGGGTGGATTTTCTTGGGAAAGATACTAAATCCCAATTGGACTTATTTTGCACGTCTCTAGGAGGATTGTGAAGCCTTCCCATTGGTTGAAAGTGTCCATAATTTGGAAGATTAGTTTGAGAATAGATTCTCCCCCAACTCTATATAAACACTAGAGAATTGGCTTGTGCTAACCCTAGAACGTCCAGAGACTTTTCCCTTCTCCTTCCCACGTTCACCCATCTCCTTTGAGGCTTGTTCTTGTGGGAGTTTGCGAGAGCTTGGAGCGGGAGCTTTGGAAGGAGCGGAAGAGACGAGTAACACGTAGAAAGGCGAGATCTTTGAAGGATTAAGTAGGATGGTTTTTTCCCTCTTCTCTCTTTTGATTATATATGCTTTTGACAAGTGTTTTGAGTCAATACCTTAGTCATTGTTTGGATTCTTGCGAGATGAATGAGTTATGTCTTTAATTCTATGCGTAGTGCATCACAAATCATATATGCATTCATGTGTCACTTCTAGATGGGAATTCGCATCTAAAGTCTAATGCTTTATTAATTTTCCAGAGACTAAAGGTTCTGTTATTGTTTGGTTGATGATGTTTCACGTTGAGTTTGTGCCTTTAAGGTGTGTCTTACATTAATTGTCTTGTTTAGGGTGTATTAATAATTACAAACTATGTTATATATAGAAGAATACAAGAAAGGAGTGAACTTTAGTAATTCCAGATAATTCTAGGTTCTGTAATTGGTCTAGGAAGGGAGTTTATAGTTTGTTAATGATGTATTATCATTTATAATGTGTTGTTAAGTAAGATAATCAAATTAATTAAGAATCTTACTCTCGGCCAGAACTGTTTTTGTGCTGACAGTTAGTGGTAAATAATTCGTAACTAATTCAAATAAAATCAAAAAAATATAAAATTAGTGGAGTTAGAAACTAGACTCACGAGGGTATTACCAATAAATATTTCAGAGGTTAATTATTACTGTAGAGAGCACAGTAGCCGTCGGAAGAGGACTATTGTGCAGGAGATAGTGAGTTGAATCTGAGAGAAAATACTAAATATACAACTAACATCATGTAATATGATATGATAACGATTAGTATGTTAATAACAGTAATTGGACTATATACTTATGGTATATCACAGTAAGAATTGGGTTAGATGTAATTCAATTATGAGGGATAATTTTTTGAACAAGTGATTCCTAACTATCTATTTTAAAAGCGTTGATGTCGGTTTGATATTCTACTTGAAATTCAAATCATCTAAGATTCTTGATTTCTTATCTTTGATATTTGTATTATAAACTCTAATGCGAGCATGAAAGGTATGTATTGATTGTATGTTACTCCTTGTGTGAGTTGTCTTGTTATTCTATGCTACTCCAATGAGTGAGTTATGTGTTGACCAAAGACTTTGATGCTTCTATCCATACTCCTTGAGAGAGTCTATTATGGCAAGAGATACCTTATGATCTTAGAGTGTTGAGACCTCTATTCCTTTGAGATATTGCTCATATTGATTACATGATTGTTTCTTCCATCGGAGACCTTGCGAGACTCTCCCCTTGGTGGTTTCATAGTATGCTCAAATAAGCCATTGCTAGATCTTACGAGGTCACTTATAATTATGAAATTGCGATTCCATACTGCCCGAAGGGAGGCACTATACGTACGTTAGATTGTGGACATTACGGAAGGTTCTCAGTCTCCGCCCATCGTGTCCGTAAGCACTGGTGGGGCCAGCATCCTAGACGCATGACAGGGTTCCAAAGAGAGAACCCCTAGGGTGGTTCTGGTATATTTTAGTCACTTGCGAGCGACCAGGTTAGCGAGCAGAAATTGCAACTCCTTTCACTTTCGATGTCTGGAGCCTTTGATATGATTATTATCCTCTTCTTACGCATATGTGTAGTAGGAGCCTTATTGATGTTGGAATTGTTGTTGACTAACCTTGCAGGTGTATAGACCTCGGTTAAGTTCAGACGTTGTGGAATGTCTATGACCTTTGTTATTCTTATTCTCTTCTTACTGTTTTTTTTTCATTCAGTGGGTTTTTACATCCTACTGAGTGTTTCTATGAAATACTCATGCATCCTCTGATGCAGGCGCAAACGAAAAGTGAGATCAGGAAGTGCAGTAGTGGAATGACGGATTGAAGGCGCCGAGAAGAGTTTAAAGATTATTTAGTTATTTGCTTTGCTTTTATTGATGCTTATGACATTATTGGCAATTGTGTGCCATAGACTTATAGGTTTATTTTATTTTGACTTTCGAAAAGGGATTATTATTAAGTAAATTCATTTCATAGTATTCATTGATGTCTATTATTATATTACACTGATTGCGGGCATAGTCGGTTACACGTCCTTTTGAGATGATTGTAATCGGTGGGTAAATCGACTGTTCGGTCGCGTGCCCGAGATCTCTACCTCGAAATGTATTCCATTGATTGGCTTCTGCACTCCGATCGAGGTATGGGATTTCGGGGCGTGACAAAAAGACCAATGGTATGGGATAGTTCTATGCGATCGAGTGAACCTAGAATTTATGTGTTCAGATAAGCGTTCTGTGTCGGTTTGAAGTTCCATATGGAAATCAAATCATCAAAAGACCTATTTTCAATTCTTGACTTTGGATATAAATATTATGAACCCAAATATTTTTTTGTAATGTTCCTATCTAGGGCTATGCATAGAAGTATGTGTCAAGGTATTGAGAGTTGATCTATACTCCTATGGTAAGTCTTTTGGTTGTTTGAGATATCTGAATCTCCTTGTTACTCCTGAAGCAAGTCCTAATTGTAAGGACTCTCACTTTTGAACCGGTTTATTTTAATTTTAATTATCGGTTATCTTGTTGTTTAAGTGTTTTTCGATTTAACTCGGTTGTTTTTAAAAATAAGTGAGTTTACAAAGGTTTTAATCAAAACTAATTTCACAATCATGGGTTTTAAGTGATTTTTTATCAAACCTGTATTTTTGGGATTTTTTTGATTTTTTAATAATTTTCCAAAAATTAAGGTTTGACGGGACCCCTGCGGGCCCCGCAGTCCAAAATTAGGTTTTTGTGACCACAATTCCCCAGACATTAAAGAAAGTCATTATAGAAATTTTCAGAATTTTTTGGACTTAATTTCAGATTAAAATTGCCAATTTTTCTAATTTTAGCCCAAAACCCTATTTTCACCCCATATATTTCTTAGGGTTACGCCAACTTTTGCTATAAAAGGAAAGTGTTATGCCCTTTCCCAATTTGGGAATAGGTTTGGCTAGGAGATTAGGAGCCTCTTTCTCCATTGCTTGAAAAATAAAAGATTAAAGGTATTTAGTCTAATCTTTGCTTATTTTCTTTAAAGTTTTCTTAATCTTTCCTTAATCTTAATTTCTCTATTGTTTCAATCCATTTTGAAAGAATAAAAATCACTGTTTTATATCTCTTCTCCAAGCCCTAATCTTCAAAATCTTATTTTTTTGTTTCCAAAGCTTTAGATCTAAGGTTTTCTTTTCATAATCAAGGCTAAATCGTGATTAGTAGTGTATTAACATAAAATCGTATTTTTAGAAGGTGTTGGAGGTGATTGAAGGTTCATTCTTATCAAGTCAAGGTAATGAGTTCTTCAATCTCAGCCTCGTGTGGTAAAAATCTCATTTTGAATGATTTTATTGAAAGGGGTTTTTGTATGCTTAGTCTCTAATAGTAAGTTTAATATGTGTTAATCTCATACCTCTATTTCTTATGGTTATATCTTAGAATTATCTAAATTAGTGTTCTGGAAGGTTTGATAGGTTTTTAATGATGTTTGATACCTTGGATGAATGTTTGAAAATATATTAATTGAGTCTCGGTTTTGAATATTTGAAAATGGAAGAGATGACCCGCGATCAATCAGCACTATTCACCAATCGATCGTTTTCTTGGTTAAAAGAGCATGCTTGTAGGAGTAAGACTTCAACTCTTTATAGATGGATTTAAGCTTGATGATAGAAATTGCTTTGATTTCGGTTTAGAATCGTTATTTTGGAAGGTATTTAAGCATGCAAATATTTCTCAATGAGTTTATATCGAAGCATGAATCTTGTGATTATAATATGCATGAGTATACACACACCTGAGAATCTATTATGAGATTTTAGTTGATTATGCTTTGATTATGATGCATGAGGGGATGGATTGGGAGCACGTTCCATGTGTTGGAACCCACGTCACGGATGTATCATGATAGCATGCATCATATATCGGACTTCATGGATAAAGTTTTATCGTTGTTTAAACAGAATTGATCGATTGTATGCAATGTGTGAGATTGTATGCCGGATTAATCGATCGATGGATTAATCCAAACTTGGTTGGTCCGAAAGGACATGTTTTCGATTTTGTTCTCTCCTAGAACAGGTTCACTCCCTGGGTTGAGTTTGATTGAGATATATGAGGGGCGAGGGATGGACTCGCCTTGCGGAGATTTGAGAGGTCAAAAATTGGACACTGAGCACCCGGGTGGTAGGCCCTTGTGCACCAGCTACCACGTGTTCTAGTTTCTCTATGAAGAGATTCGGACTCTCCCCCATCGCAGAAGACTACCCAGGGCGAACACACCTGCTCTAGTTTTTTTATGTGAGATTCGGGCATCCTTGGCCAGGATTGTCCAGGGCGAGCAGCTTGTTGGGATTGACCACCCCCTTGTTCCTGTGTTGGAACCGGACCATGATACTCCTTCATGGCCTTGATTGTTTCCCGCCTTTGTGGTAGATTGTGTTACTCCTTGATGGAGGTATTGACCATTGTGATGATACATGCTTATTGCGATGTTATGTATGATTGTACCATGTGTTGGTTATTTTGGACATGCAGGGTGAATTTATGAGATATGAATGCATGATTGTACCATGTTTTGGTTACATTGGAGATGCAGGGTGAATTTATGAGATATGAATGCATGATTGTACCATGTGTTGGCTACTTTAGACATGCAAGGTGAATTTATGAGATATGAATGCCTGATCAAGATGGAAGCATGAGAATGAGATATCTTTATGCAGGATTATGTGTTATGAATGCATGATATGGGAGTATGTGGATGAGATATGGTTATGCAAGTTTATGTGTTATACATGCATGACTAGATAATGGGATAATCATGTCGATTATGGGTCTACTGCTATGTTATAATGCCGTATGATTTCTGATTATTGCCGATTGTAGTTAAAACCATTACTGAGTTTTATACTCACCCATCTTTCTTTGTTTTGTTTTGGGGCTGTGTGGTGCGACACGCAGATGAAAAGGATCCTCTATTTGAGGAGCGATCATAGAGAGAGCAAGATTAAGCGTGGATGCCTTGGACTTGGTTTAGTTTATCTCTTTTGAGTTGTTATATTATTGTATGATGAGACTTGTGACCAATACTTGTGGACTCTTTGTTTCAAGCCCGGTTTGATGGCTCATGTTTGTAGTTGTGGGTTTAATGATTTGTCGAGTTATTTTGAGTTAAACTCTATCTATGTTCCTCTTATTTACTCTTGCTCAAAATTGTTAACGACACTCTGTTAGTGAGACCGCCCATATGAGGGGCATAAGTTTTCTGCTATATCTCCTTAACGTCGCCCCTATGTGCAGGTTCGACTCTTAGACCGGATTTGATTCGGATCGGGCGGTGCCCGGGGCATGACAATAATTTGTTGAGAGACTTTAATGTTCTATTCATACTCCAGGAGTGAGTCACTAATGGTAAAAATCACCCTTATTCTCAGAAAGTTGAGACCTCTGCTGTTGTTAAATCATTGTCCAATTTGACATTGACCTATTTCTCCAATAAGAGTTCTTTTTGAAGATCTCTCTCGGTGGAATCATAGTATGCTCACGAGCTATTGCTAGATCCATGGTGATCTCCGATATTTATGGAACATGGTTTCCTTATTACTCGAAGGGAGGCATACACGTATGTTTAGGCTGTATAATATTACCAAAGGTCTGCAGTCTCTGCCAATTGTGTCTGTAAGTACTGATGGGGCCAGCATCCTAGTCGCATGGGCAGCAACTGAAGGAAGAACCTTTAGGATGATTCTAGTAAGTAACTACATGGTTGGTACTCAACGAGCAGAAATTGAATCTCTTCGCATTTTAGATGCCTAAATGTATTATGATGCAATGTTCGGAGTCTGATTATTTACTATTCTTCCATATACTGTTGAGTCGGGAACTGTTGTTGATTGACTTTTCTATCAGGTAAAATGACCTTAAGTTCTGTCCAGATGTCTTGATTATCAGCTTGTTCAATTGCTATATTTCTCTGCGTATTATTTGTCTTATCTTCAGTGGATTTTTACATCCTACTGAGTATTTCTATGAAGTACTCATGCATCCTCTGATGCCGACGTGAAAGAGCATTGATTTAGAATGATTGCAGGACAGGAAGGTGACGCAGAAACTCGAAGATGATTAGAGAATTTTCAATTACTTACTTAGTTTGATAAACTTGGTGATATTAGTGACCGTTGTGTACCATAGTTTTAATTAATTCTTTTGATTTACAATTTATGTTCTTTGTTGTAATAAAAACTAAGTAGGATTCATTTGATACATTTACAATGTTTTATTTTGAAATTGGGTGATGAGTTCCCACGTTCACGAGAGTTCCTGGTAATGTTGATTGCACATCCTTTTGTGATGATGTAATTGGCCGGTTGGTTTGACTATCTGAGTCGCGTCATAGAGTTCCTACCTCAGCAAAGGTGATTTTTATGAAGACTTCCACATTTCGATTGAGGTTAGGGATTTTGGGGCATGACAAAAATAGTTAAAAACAACTTAACACTGTCAAAGGCGTCACTTCAACCGACGCCTTTCTCAAAGGCGTCTTTAAGTAGAAGAACTGTCACCTTTTGGGTCGGGGTAAAAGAAAAAACCACACAAGCACTAACACCACGCTGGCACCTGCGTGGCTGATCAGATAACCAAATTGGGAATTATTTTTGAAATGTTCCCAATTGGTAATTTTTATTAAGTATTATTTAATAAATTCCCTTTTTTTATAGACATTTTATTACTTTCTTTAAGTAGCCTCAAATATTGTAAATCTCCTTTGACTTGTCCATTTCTTAAAAAGCTCATGCAAGGTTTTGCAGCTTTCCGAAAGGGCACTAAAATTACAAAATATGGCACCAAATACTGACAGGACTCAAATTCTTTATTTCCTCCTTTAAGTGGCCTCAAATTGTGCAAATCTCCTATGACCTGTTTGATTATTGAAAAGCTCCAATAATATTTTTCATTTTTTAACAAGAAAACTATATTTATAAAATATGCCATCACTTTTTCATAAGTGGCAGAAGTACCTCCCTCCCCCAATTCTCTCTTCTTCACCCCCTCACAACATCCACATGGCCGCTGCTATACTTATTCTATTAATAATTGTGGTAGTCATCAATGTCTTCTTCTATTATTAATCATCATTATTATCTCTCCAATAATAAACATCCCATACGAAGTTGAGTTGGGCTCTTAGTGTCCCATAAATGTACTTTTCATAATTCTCACCATTTATCAGGTGCCTATTAAAGTTCCTAATTCCTTTGAAAAACAATAAAATTAGTTCATATTGTATTTAGTCTTCTATTGTGGAAATCTCACAAGAGGTTGAAAAGGGCTCTTAATTAAGTAAATGTTAGCATCGCTGATTAAATACAACACTTACAAATGATCTCTTTGAGAACTCATTTGATATTTATTTAATAGTAGCATAAAACATATATTCAAACTTCCAAAGGGAGCACCTGCCAGAACGGAGGTAAGGTGGCTAAAGATAGGTGCAAAAGTGAAGACAACCCGTTGACCATTATCCACCAAATGAACATTGCAGCCAAAGATTCTAACTTCAATAAACAGAGTGTAAGTATTAGGAGCTGCAAACGATAGATACAACAGAGCCGATTATAAACATATTAATAGATCTAGGAAAAAAAAGGGACGGAGAAAGATGATCCACCCAGAATAAACCCTAAGGAGAAAGAAATTTCACTAAAAGGGGACCAAAAGTAACACAAGCAACGGAGAAAGTATCACAATTGAGGTTTTACCGACCAAATTTTTAATTAACATCAGATTCTAAGAGACTGACATTTACTTTTTTCTTTGAAATACAAACCAAATCCCGACTAAAATAAATCAAAGGTTGTGATGGTAACCTTTCGAACGTATGAGATACAATCCCTTACATGTATTTTCAAATGTATGAGATACAGCCCATTATATGTATCACTTTAATTCAAAATACATTGTCAAACCAAGACAGGAACCCAAGTATATATTTACATCTTTACTTTATAAACATTAACTCACATACTGTGGGCACCCCAAATTGCTGAGTCATAAGCCAAAAAATGTTAAGCTCCAGCATTGCTATCAAGTCCTCGATTAGTCTATATCTGTATCCTCTCAACTACTACTCCTTCGGTGAACCTGCACCACTAGGATGGTTGAGTATATCTAGATATAAACAGTAAGATCCAAAACAACAAATAAACAAGCTCAACAAAATATTTTGATTATTCGACACTCTTGTGCCAGCAGCATATTTGGCCCTGCCTTCCAACCCTCTTTTCTATGACCAACTTACCCTCCCCATACCCAACAATCTCTTCGCCGCAATGAGAACAAGAAGAGGCAGAGTGTAAGATAACCAAGTTTCCCAAAAGCTCGAGCTGTTAAGAAACAAAAATCTTTATTGTATATTCACATCCCCCTCACATGCAAGCGTGTACTAAGTGTGGCATGTGAAACATAATTGCGTACAAATGCCTCCAGCGAGACGAGAACCCAAAACTTTTCATAACCGGGAGCTTTGATACCATGTAAGATAACCAAGTTTCTCAAAAGTTTGAGCTATTAAGAAATGAAAATCTTTATTGTATATTCTCACATGGAGAAGATGAAGGAGCTGGTGAAGAAGAAGAACAAGGAGATGAAGAAAGTAGGCTGTGGCAAAAAAGGCCACATCTTTTGCTCTTGCTCAGTCACGGGCTGTTGGAAAGAATAGTTGGGAAGAGCAGAAGTCGAAAGAGGAAGGAGGAGATGAAGAGGATGGAGGAGGAGGAGGATGTGGAAGAGGTGAAGTTTGGGGTGGAGCCCGAAGGTGGCCATAGGAAAAGGATAAGAAGTAGATTGTTGGAGTAAAAGGGGTGAACCACATGAAGTATATTGTGAAAGTTAATGGGGGGAGCTATATAAAAAGGGTGGCAAACCTGCCATCCATGCTAACACATATTGAGTGATTAAACAATGGTTTTCAAAACCGGACTGGACCAGCCGATCCGACCACGGAGAATCAGAACTGGCAGAAGAACCGATTCGGTTAGGGCGGTTCATCCCGATCAATTGAGCCGGCTGGTTTTCTTCCGAACTGACAGGTTGACCAATTAAACCGCCGAACCGGACTGGACCGGTTCGGAATCTGATTAGGTCAAGATTTTTTTTTGGGGAAAAAAATTGTCTACACAGGTTTTGACATTAATAATGCATAAAATATATATTTATCGTATATTTGAGGTGGTCATCAAATACCGGGTCAATCTGATTCAACCCGCGATTTGATCGCAGTTCAACCGGACCGGCTATCAATCTAGGTCGATGACCAGTCAGTTTTGAAAACCTTGATTTAAACCCTCCAACTCTTGCATTAACACACTCCCAGTCCACGGGATCGAAACACGCCATCTACGGCATATTTTAACTGGTTTCTTGAACTTACTCCATAAACAAGATATACATGGGTAATGAACAGGCGTCCATTATCTAATTGGTACACGTGTCATCAGTAGTAGTAAAAATTAAGATTATCTTCTAGAAGCCATCTTTCCGATGGGGCAGCAGGCTGAAGACAATGAAGCACGCAGTGGACTGCTAGTTGGGCGATGCTTTGCTTCCCTTGCTATCTCAGGTAACTAAGGGGAGTGATAACCCTACAGCGGATCTCTACACATTGTCCATACACAGCTGATGTGTATGGAAATGAGTGGGTGAGTTGATGTGGGGTCCTTCCCTTGCTATCTCAGGTAACTAAGGGGAGTGATAACCCTACAGTAGATCTCTACACATTTTCCATACACATCAGATGTGTATGGAAAATGTGTAGAGATCTGCTGTACAAATATCATTTCCTGGTAACTAATGCCTTTTTTTTTTGCAACTAAGGGCCCCCTTATTAAAACCAAAACATGGATGTTTTAACAGCCCCTAAAACTAATGTTGTTTGTTCCACAACCCAAAAAAACCTTTATTGTACAGTAAGAAAAAGTAATACTAGTATTGTTTATGAAAAAGGTTAAAGAAACTTTTGTTTTGTTTTTATAAAAGTGAATAGGCATCACGTCAGATTGAGATCCAACGGCATGCGTTGCTAGAAGGGGTGGGCCGGTGAGTAAATCCGCTTGCAGCTTGTATTAAGGGGTGTTGTCGGATTGAGATCTGGCGGGCCACAATTCCCCAACGTACATCAATGCACGGTGATAGCAATGGGTAAATAGAGTGTCATGATTCTACTTTCTTATAGAAGAGAAACGATATTTGTACATCAGATTTCCTACACATTTCCATACACAGCTGATGTGTATAGAAATGTGTAGGAATCTGATGTACGGTTATCACTCCCCCTTATAGAAGGATGAGGAGTTCTGTCAATCCCCATCTAGCCACCCCACAGGCCCATACCCTCTATACAGAGGTAGTGGATATCTACCGTCTGAAAATGGTAGGCAGTAAAATTACTGACCGTTCAATCAATGGGGTGGTCTAATTAAAAAGTGGGGTGGCAAACTACTCATCCTTTATATAAACACAATATAATCATGTAAATATCATAAAATAAAAAATTACAATCAAACTTAATTTCTAATGTCTGAAACATATTTGATCCCAAATTTGCTCAATTTTTATTACCTCCTATTAAGGGCAGTTTACTAAATAATACTTAAAAAAAGTTATCGATCGGGAACATTTCAAAAGTAATTCTCGATCCGGTTGTTTGATTAGCCACGCAGGTGCTAGCATGACTTTTTTTTACTCCGACCCGCGACAAGCGCTTTCCACTTAAAGAGAAAGACATTGGTTCTTTGACAGCCTTAAGCTGTTTCTAACTATTTTACTGGGGCAAACTTCAACAATGCATCTCTCTCTCATTTATAATCCGTTTTCGCCAATTATTTTTTCCATTCTTCCTTGATTTTATTGTTCTTTCTTATAATGATAATATCACAAAGATATTGAGCCACCGCATGCTATTTATTGTGGTTTTCATGTTATTTTTTTCGATATAATATCAAAATTATTATGATATCATGATGATTAGAAAAACTATTAAAAATAAGAAAAAAATAAAAAAGGGCAAAAATGGACTAGAAATGAAGGAGAGATAATTCGGTAAAGTGATTGTGCCTTTAAAATGGGACAAATTTTTAAAGAGAAAGGCGTCAGTTGAACCGACGCATGTGAGACCCTTTAATGTTTTGTTTTTAACTATTTTACTGGGACAAACTTCAAAGATGCATTGCTATTATTTTTTATCCGTTTTTACCCTTTTTTCATTCTTTCTTATTTTTAGTGCTCTTTCTAATCATAATAATATCATAATGATCTTGATATCCTATTGAAAAAAATAATATAAAAACCAGGATAAACAGCATGCGATGGCTCATCTTTATGATATCATTATTATAAGAAAGAGCACTAACAATAAGAAAGAAATGCGATGGCTCATCTTTATGATATCATTATTATAAGAAAGAGCACTAACAATAAGAAAGAATGACAAAAAAGGGGTAAAAACGGATCAAAAATGAGAAAGATATGCATCGTTAAAGTTTATCCTAGTAAAATTGCAACACCCGAAAAAATCGGTATGCTTACAAAAAACTGATATTTTAGGAGATTAATCTAAAATGAGAAGTTTTGATGCCTTTGTAGATTGTTTTTATTATGTTTATCTAATATGTGTTAAAGTACGTGAAGAAAGCTTTCCAATGCCACTAACCGTGCACAATTCAGAGTTTGGAACAAAAAGTTATGTTAGTTTGAATTTTGGTATTCGATCAATCGCCAGGTTACGCAATCGATCGGGACAGAGACGCGATCAATCGCCTTTGTGCCCGATCAATCGTTTTTACTGGAATTTGGCGATTTAAGGTAGCGAACAATCGCCATAGGCGACGATCGATCGTAAGTACTATGATATTGCGGATTTGTGCCGTGATCGATCGCCTATGGTCGCGATCGATCACGCCGGCAAAAACTGAATACGAAAATTGTATTTTTGTTAGGATTTTCTTGAGAAAAGGATACCAAGTCCTAACCAAACTTAGAGTGGATGTCTATCTAAGGATTTTGGAGAATTCCTATTGGAGGAAAGAAATCATAATAAGGAATGAATTGCAATAGAGAAGAAATCTTAGAAACTTTATACAAACACATGAGAGGGGATGAGTTGTGTTATTCATACCAAAATCCTAGCTCTAGAAATCTTGTGTTTTTTTCTTTCCCACGTGCACCCTCATCTTAAGCCTCTTCTTGACTTGAGTCTTCATCCAAAGCTTGGAGCGGAGGCATTGTTGCGAAGCGAAGGAGGCGAACAACGCATAAAGGGCGAGACTTTTGTGGAACAAAGAGTATGATAGTTTTTTTCTTCTAATCTCTTTTCTTCTTACTATTCCCTACAGTGAAATTCAATCTTATGATATATGAGTATTGATTCATCCATATTATTGTTACATATATTGTTTTGATCAAATCGAACTTGATGACTCATGATTCTATATATTATCCATATTGTTGATGTGATTCTTAATGCTTTTCATGCAAAAGTCCTTAGACGGGAACTATATCTATGTATAATATTCTATTGACCATATTGATGTCAAAAGTTCTGATCTTGCTCCGTTATTCACTAATCACGTTGGTTTAAGGGGTTACAGTTATTGTTCTAAATTAATAGTCCTTATTACAAATGGTTAGTAATATAAGACTATTACAGGTGATATGAAACATGATAAAAGTGGGTAATTAAGTGATTCCATAATTTTCTAGGATTTGTAATGAACCTAGGAGGCGAATAATTAAGTCTAATAATACTCTATTAACACTAATATGGTGTGGTTATACAAAATACTTAAATATGATCTAGAATCTTAAGCTCGGCCAAAACTATTTATGCGCTGATAGTCATGACTAAATAATCATAACTAATTATAGAAAAAAAAAAAAAACTATCTATTGAGTTAGAAACTAGACTCATAAGGCTAATATCAGTAAAACGTCAGTAAAACGTTCGGAGTCTAAGTCCTACTATACAAATTACAGGAATAGTTGGAAAGGGACTGTTATACATGTGATAGTGTGTTGTATTTAGGGTTAATGCACTAATACTTAATAACACTACGTGATATGGTATAATATGAACCAAAAGTGTTATTACTATTCACTATACTTCTTAATATGGATTATCACAGTAAGGTTTGATGGATAAAAAAACCAATGGTAATGGATAGTTCTATGCAACCGAGTGAACCTAGAATTTCTGTGTTCAGATAAGCGTTCTGTGTCGGTTTGAAGTTCCATATGGAAATCAAATCTTCAAAGACCTATTTTCAATTCTTGACTTTGGATAAAAATATTATGAACCCAAATATTTTTTTTAGGATGTTCCTACCTAGGGCTATGCAATTGAAGTATGTGTCAAGGTATTGAAAGTTGATCTATACACCTATGGTAAGTCTTTTGGTTGTTTGAGATATCTAAATCTCCTTGTTACTCCTGAAGCGAGTCATAATTTGTTGAGAGACTTTAATATTCAATTCATACTCCATGATTGAGTCACTAGTGGTAAAAATCACCCTTATTCTCAGAAAGTTGAGACCTCTGCCGTTGTTAAATCATTGTCCAGTTTGACATTGACCTATTTCTCCACTAAGAGTTCTTTTTAAAGATCTCTACGGGTGGAATCATAGTACGCTCACGAGCCATTGTTAGATCCACGGTGATCTCCGATATTTATGGAACATGGTTTCCTTATTGCCTGAAGGGAGGTATATATGTACGTTTAGGCTGTATGATATTATGGAAGGTCTGCAGTTTCCGCCAATTGTGTCCGTAAGCACTGATGGGGTCAACATCCTAGTCACATGGCTGGGTTCTGAAGGGAGAACCTCTAAGATGATTCTGGTAAGTAGCCACATGGTTGGTACTCAACAAGCAGAAATTGAATCGCTTTGCACTTTAGATGCCTTGAGGTATTATGATTGTTTATTTCTCCATACACGTGCGATGTTCGGAGTCTGATTATTTATTATTCTTCCCTATACTGTTGAGTCAAGAAATGTTGTTGATTGACTTTTCTATCAGGTAAAATGACCTTAAGTTCTATCCAGATGTCTTGATTATCAACTTGTTCAATTGCTATATTTCTCTCCGTACTGTTTGTCTTATCTTCAGTGGGTTTTTACATTCTACTGAGTATTTCTATGAAGTACTCATGCATCCTCTGATGCAGGCGTGAAAGTGCATTGATTTAGGACAATTGCAGGACAGGAAGGTGACGCAGAAGCTCGAAGATGATTAGAGAATTTTCAATTACTTGCTTAGTTTGATAAAGTTGGTGATATTGCTGGCCGTTGTATGCCATAGTTTTAATTAATTATTTTGATTGACAATTTATGTTCTTTGCTGTAATAAAAATTAAGTAGGATGAGTTCCCACGTTCATGAGAGTTGCTGGTAATGTTGATTGCACATCTTTTTGTAATGATGTAATTGGCCGATTGGTTCGACTATCCGAGTCGCGTCCGAGAGTTCCTACCTCACCAAAGATGGTATTTATGAAGACTTCCGCACTCCGATTGGGGTAATAGATTTTGGGGCGTGACATAAATAGTTAAAAACAACTTAACGTTGTCAAAGGCATCTTTAAGTAGAAGAACTGACGCCTTTCAGGTCGGGGTAAAAGAAAAATCCACGCATGCACCAGCACCACGCTGGCGCCTACGTGGCTGATCAGATAACCGGATCGAGAATTATTTTTAAAATGTTCCCGATCGATAATTTTTTTTAAGTATTATTTAATAAATTCCCTTATTTTTATAGACATTTTATTACTTTCTTTAAGTAGCCTCAAATATTGTAAATCTCCTTTAACTTGTCCATTTCTTAAAAAACTCATGCAAGGTTTTGCAGGTTTCCAAAAGTGGCACTAAAATTACAAAATATGGCACCAAATACTGACAGGATCAAATTCTTTATTTCCTCCTTTAAGTGGCCTCAAATTGTGCAAATCTCCTATGACCTGTTTGATTATTGAAAAGCTCCAATAATATTTTTCATTTTTTAACAAGAAAACTATATTTACAAAATATGCCATCACTTTTTCAGAAGTGGCAGAAGTACCTCCCTCCCCCAATTCTCTCTTCTTCACCCCCTCACAACATTCACATGGCCGCTGCTATACTTATTTTATTACTAATTGTGGTAGTCATCAATGTCTTCTTCTATAATTAATCACCATTATTATCTCTCCAATAATAAACATCCCATACGAAGTTGAGTCGGGCTCTTAGTGTCCCATAAATGTACTTTTCATTATTCTCACCATTTATCAGGTGCCTATTAAAGTTCCTAATTCCTTTGAAAAACGTACAATAAAATTAGTTCATATTGTATTTAGTCTTCTATTGTGGAAATCTCACAAGAGGTTGAAAATGGCTCTTAATTAAGTAAATGTTAGCATCGCTGATTAAGTACAACACTTACAAATGATCTCTTTGAGAACTCACTTGAAATTTATTTAATAGTAGCATAAAACATATATTCAAACTTCCAAAGGGAGCACCTGCCTGAACGGGGGTAAGGTGGCTAAAGCTAGGTGCAAAAGTGAAGACAACCCTTTGACCATTATCCACCAAATGAACATTACAGCCAAAGATTCTAACTTCAATAAACAGAGTGTAAGTATTAGGAGCTGCAAACGATAGATACAACAGAGGCGATTATAAACATATTAATAGATCTAGAAAAAAAACGGGACGGAGAAAGATGATCCACCGAGAATAAACCCCAAGGAGAAAGAAATTTCACTAAAAGGGGACCAAAAGTAACACAAGCAACGGAGAAAGTATCACAATTGAGGTTTTATCGACCAATTTTTTAATTAACATCAGATTCTAAGAGACTGACATTTACTTTTTTATTTGAAATACAAACCAAATCCCGACTAAAATAAATCAAAGGTTGTGATGGTAGCCTTTCGAACGTATGAGATACAACCTATTACATGCATTTTCAAATGTATGAGATACAGCCCATTACATGTATCACTTTAATTCAAAATACATTGTCAAACCAAGACAGGAACCCAAGTATATATTTACATCATTTATATTAATGGACCCAAATCCCCCCTGGGATTTTCTGTAATATTCTCACATGATCTATTCCCAATCTGGGATTCTCTGTAATATCCTCACATGATCTACTCCCAATCTGGGATCCTCTGTAATATTCTCAAACGATATATAGGGATTCACCCCGGATTTGTCTCCGTGTGTCTTTGATCGTTTAAAATTAAACCCTTGCAAGTGCACAAGGCAATTGTACTACGGTGAGTATTAAAGGGTTGTCGAACCTCAGGGACGGATGAATAATTTTACCAAATTCAAGAGAAGAAAGTTGCAGTTTTTGTTTCATCTAAATAAAGCTATGAACTTTAACTACTAAGCTGAGTTTTAATCAATATGGAGAAGACCAAGGCTTCGAATCCACCACAATAAACTAGTGTAAAGTCTCTCTCTCTCTTTTAAATAAAGATTTCCAATTGGCTGATGTATTCCTCTCAGACATACACCTGTCAATTCAAATTATAGTGCTCTCCTCTCGGACGTAACACATAAATCATTTAAGCATATGGAATTGTGATCTATCTCTCTCAAGCATAAATCAATGAAACTTTATTAACATATGATAAATCAGAACACTCACAATCCTCTCAAACATGCAAGTAATCTTTCATATTGAAATTCATAAAATCCACTCTTGTCTCTCTCAAGCACAAAGAATAAACTCAATGAATTAACTTTAATTGCATAACAAAGGTTCATACACCAACTAGAGTAAAAACATAAGATGAGAGAAAAGAAACTACACAACCAGATTACTGGGCTTCATCTACACCTTGGATAGGAGTTTAGTCAAGCATGGGAAGAGAATCCATCATCTTCATCTTCATCATCTTCTTCCTTTGCTCTAGCCTCTAAGGTCTCAAATTGCTCTCTAGGTTGAATATGTGGTGCCCAATACGTTATCCCATAAGGCCTATTTATAATAGTGAAGAGAAACCACGAAGTCCCCTTCCAAATCCAAGTCGAAATAGGTCTTAATTCCGGTTTGCCGCATACGGCGATCGATCGTCCGTATTGACGATCGTTCACTGTCCGATCGATCGCTTTCCTTCGTTATTTTCCTCCGATCGATCGCTTTCCGATCGACGCCGTATGATACCGATCGATCGTAGTTACTGTCTTCGGTAATTGAAAAATTCCAGTAGATACGATCGATCGTTTTTATGCCGATCGATCGTTTCCTTTAATACACTGCTTTTACGGCTCTGGCGATCGATCGCAACGATTCCCGATCGATTGTAGTTACTGTTTATGAACTTCAAATGGCTATAACTTTGTGTCCCGAACTCCGAATTGCGCGTGGTTGGTGGCGTTGGAAAGCTGACTTCTTGAACTTTAACATAAAGCTTGAATCAGTCCAATCCGACATTTGTAGACGAAGTTATGATAATTTAACCATTCGAGTTGCTTTTCACCTCATTTCTGTGTATACTCTTGTTTCCTACAAAAACCAAAAACTATATTAAAGTAGTAGTTATTCTAATCAAACACTAGCATAAATATAAGTTTAGGAGATAATATAATGCATATTTCATGTGTAGATCAGTCTTCCCTACAAATACTGTACACAACATAGATTTCATCATTATTGAAATTCTCTTTCTCTTCATGGTATCGGAGCCAGACCAGGCTAACGCCTAACACAACATGCTCCCAGTTTCCCCCCTCACCCTCTGTCCTATCACCCCAGTTCCGAGTGCCGTCTACCTCGAGCCCATCACCTGCAGTGCCTCGCGCCCATCCTCCAATTCACATCACTATTCATCATCTCCCTCACATCTCGTCCGTTCACTGTTCATCGCCTCCTCTTCCCCATCCCGTCCCTTCTCCAGCCCCTCGCCGTTCTGCTCTTCTCCTCCCCATGGATCCCCTCGCCTCTCCCGTTCCCACCATCGCCTCCTCCTCCCCCGATCACCCTCTGCCTTCCTTCCCCCCCACTGTGACTGACTTCCTTCAGTCCGTTCCCACCTCCATCAAGTTCCTCGTCTCCAACCTGTCCAGTCTGATCACCATCCGCCTTGATGGCTCCAACTTCCTGGTCTGGCGCACGACCACCGCCTCTGTCTTGGCCACCTACCATCTCCTCCCCTGTGTAGATGGCTCCCTGCCATGCCCCTCGCCGGCCGACTCATCTGCTCGCCCCTCCCACTTCGACTGGCTCGCCACAGATCACCATCTCCTGGTCTTTCTCAGCGCCACCATCGAGCCGCATCTCGTCCGCCACTTCCTCACTCACACAACTGTCGCTGATCTATGGGCCACCGTTGCTGCTCGATACTTGTCCGCTTCTCCGGCAGCGGTCATCCACCTCATGGGCAAGCTCCGCTAGTGCCGCTTTGGCTCCATAGGGAAGGCGGCCTACCTCGACCAGCTCCGGCAGTTGGTAGACCACCTGGCTGCCGTTGGAGTTCTGGTAAACGATGTTGACTTACTCCACCAGACGCTCGCCAGACTCCCTCCAGACTACATAGCCTTCGCCGCCGGGATTCGTGCCCGTGGTGACCTCGTCCCCGTCGCCGAAATGTGGAATCTCCTTCTCGCCGAAGAAGCCGCCCTCAAACTCCAACAGACTACCCCCGCCGGACCACCGCTCGCTCATCCCACAGTGCTTCACGTCACCACAGGCACCTCCCCCTCCGCCCCCAGCCCACATGCTCTCCTGGGTTCTCTCCAAGCGGCCCTAGGCCAACTTCTCCTCGGCCCTCCCTCGGGTGCCCCTCCGGCCATCACGGCCCCCTCACCGGCTACTGCCTATGCCGCTCATGGACTCCTCCCCACTCCCCCTGTAACACCCTATCACCCTCCCCGCCCCAACTTTCGCTGTGGGGGTGGGGGTTACCCGCGCTCTGGCCGTGGGCGCAGTGGATTTCGTCCCCCTCGCACCCCCTGCCAAATATGTGGGTCCTTTGACCACATTGCCCCAAAATGTGGTGCCCGCTATAACGCTTCCTACATGGGTTCCACCGGAAATTGTGCCGTTGCCATGACTGCGCAAGCAAATGGTGGGGCCCAATGCCCCCAAATTGGCTCCTCTACTCTGGTGCAAGCGACCATATTACCCCGGATGTGATCCAGCTCACTTCCCCCTCTCCCTACCCTGGCCCCCCTTATGTCAACATAGGTAGTGGTAAATCCCTTCCCGTCTCCTTTACCGGCAGCTCCTCCCCAACCCTTCCCCACTCTACACTCCAACTTTCTACCATCCTCCACACTCCCTCCATTGCTCACAATCTCCTCTCTGTCCACAAACTTGCACGTGACAATAATTGCTCTCTAACCTTCTCTGCCTCTGATGTGTCTATCCAGGATAACAAGACCGGTCACCTCCTCTATCGTGGTCCAAGTCAGAACGGTGTCTACCCTCTCTCTCCTACAATCCCAAGTGCCTTCACTGCTACTACCCCCTCCTCTTCCACCTGGCATCAACGACTCGGTCACCCAGCCTCCGCCACCTTTCAGACCATCGTTTCTTCATTTCCTTTCCATGTTTCCAAAATAAAACACTGTAATAGTTGTCATGTTAGCAAGTCACATAAATTGCCCTTTCCAAAGTTTCATCGCTCTACCACTCGGCCCCTCCAACTCATCCACTCTGACCTTTGGGGACCATCCCCGGTTACCTCTTTCCTTGGCTACCAATATTATATCATCTTTATAGATGATTTCACCCGCTACACTTGGCTTACCCCCTCAAACTTAAGTTTGATGTCTTTGCCACCTTCCTTACCTTCCAATCCATGGTCAAAAATACATTCCCCCATCGTATCACTGCCTTCCGTTCTGACAATGGCCGTGAATTTGTTAATTCCCACTTCACCTCTCACTTCCACACCCATGGGATCACTCACCAATTCTCCTGTCCTCATACACCTGAACAAAATGGAGTCGCCGAACGTAAACACCGCCACATTATTGAAACCACCCTTATCCTACTTACTTCTGCCCACATGCCTCCCACCTATTGGGTTGATGCCGCCTATACCGCCACCTACCTCATCAACATACTTCCCTCCCCCACCCTCCATAACGACTCCCCCTACCAACTCCTCCATAATACCCCTCCTGACTACTTACACCTCCGTGTTTTTGGCTGTCGATGCTACCCATGGACCCGCCCCTACTCCCTACATAAATTAGACGTCCGGTCTGTCCCTTGTGTCTTCATCGGCTACTGTCCCACCACCAAAGGTCCCTCTAGTCACCGCGTCTACATCTCTCGCCATGTCCGCTTCATTGAACATGACTTCCCCTTCCGCTCTCACTCCCCCCTTCCACCCCCTACCACCGGTGCCTCCTCCCCACCTCCCATCTCCTTCCTCATCCTTCCTCCGCATCCCACCCACTCCCCCCCCTCTCCCCTCTCCCCTCGAACCCTCACCTCCACCTCCTGTCTCCCCTTCCCCCATCCTCTCCCTCCCCTGCCCCGACTCACCACATGATTACTCGTAGAAAAGCCGGCATCTTCTGTCCCCGCATCCCTCTTTCTCTCACCACCCAAAACCCCCCTGAAACAGAACCCACCTCCATCGTCTCGCCGCTCAATCCCCAGAATGGTGTGCTGCCATGCGCTCTGAGTATGGTGCCCTCATCACTCAAGGCACCTGGAGCCTTGTCCCACCCCACCCGGTTCCAACATCATTGGCTACCGATGGACCTATAAAATCAAGCGTGGCCCTGACGGTACCATATCCAGATACAAGGGCCCGCCTGGTTGCCAAAGGCTTCACTCAGGAAGAAGGCCATGACTACCATGAAACTTTTAGCCCAGTGGTTAAACCTTATACCATCCGCATTGTCCTCAGCCTTGCTCTTTTCCATGCTTGGACCATCAAACAACTTGATGTCTCTAATGCTTTCCTTCATGGCACCATTTCGGAGGAACTCTACATGGCCCAACCACCTGGTTTCATTGACCCCTCCCACCCTCACCACGTCTGTCGCCTTCACAAAGCCCTCTATGGTCTCAAACAAGCCCCTCGCCAATGGCATGCCAAACTTTCCTCCTGCTTAACCCATCTTGGTTTTTGGTCATGCCACGCTGACACATCCCTCTTCCTTCACCAACAAGGCCCCCAAGTAACCATCCTTGTCGTTTATGTCGATGATATCCTAATCACTGGCTCTCATGCTCCCTTCGTCGACCATATCATATCCCTCCTTGGCCGCGCCTTTGCTGTCAAAGACCTGGGTCACCTTCACCACTTCCTTGGTATTGAGTTCACCACTACCTCAAACGACCTCTTCCTCTCTCAAGCCCACTATGCTCGCGACATTCTTCATCGTGCCCAAATGGATCACTGCAAACCAACCCCCACTCCTACCAGCCAGAAACAACCCCCCACCTCCCCCACCGACCTCCTATTCTTTGACCCATCCCACTACAAAAGCATCGTCGGTGCCCTCCAATACCTCACAAACACCCGCCCAGACATTGCCTATGCCGTGAACTATGTCTGCCAACATATGCATAAGCCCACTATTACACACTACATGGCTGTTAAGCGGATCCTCAGGTATCTTCAAGGCACTCTGTCCTGCGGTATTCTCTTCCAACCCGGACCCTATACCCTTACTGCCTACTCCGACTCTGATTGGGCCGGTGACCATCTTGACCGCCGGTCTGTCACCGGATATTGCGTCTTCATGGGCCCTAACCTCATCATTTGGAAGTCTAAAAAGCAAGACACAGTTGCCCGCTCATCCACTGAAGCTGAGTATCGTGCGCTCTCCTCCACAGCTACAGAAATTGTCTGGGTCTCCATGGTTCTCAAGTTCCTAGGTATCCCTTCTACTACTATGCCTACACTATTGTGCGACAATTAGTCTGCCATTGCCCTCACCGCCAACCCGGTCTTCCATGCTCGCACCAAACACATTGAGATTGATCATCACTACATTTGGGAGCAAGTTCTAGCTGGCCACATGGAGGTTCGCCATGTCTCATCTAAAGATCAACTTGTAGACATACTTACCAAGCCGCTGCCCATCGCTCAGTTTCAGTCTCTCACTATCAAACTCACGGCTACTCACCCGCCCTGAGTTTGCAGGGGTGTATTAAGGGACCCAAATCCCCCCTGGGATTTTCTGTAATATTCTCACATGATCTACTCCCAATCTGGGATTCTCTGTAATATCCTCACATGATCTACCCCAATCTGGGATCCTCTGTAATATTCTCACACGATATGTAGGGATTCACCCCGGATTTGTCTCCGCGTGTCTTCCCTACAAATACTGTACACAACACAGATTTCATCATTATTGAAATTCTCTTTCTCTTCAATTTACGTTATAAACATTAACTCACATACTGTGGGCACCCAAATTGTTGAGTCATAAGCCAAAAAATGTTAAGTTCCAACATTGCTTTCAAGTCCTTGATTATTCTATACCTGTAGCCTCTCAACTACTACTCATTCGGTGAACCTGCACCACTAGGATGGTTGAGCATATCTAGATATAAACAATAAGATCCAAAACAACAAATAAACAAGCTCAACAAAATATTTTGATTATTCGACATTCTCTTGTGCCAGCACCATATTTGGCCCTGGCCTCCCAACCCTCTTTTCTGTGACCTACTTACCCTCCCCCATACCCAACAATCTCTTTGTCGCAATGAGAACAAGAAGAGGCAGAGTGTAAGATGACCAAGTTTCCCAAAAGCTCGAGCCGTTAGGAAACAAAAATCTTTATTATATATTCACATCCCCCCTCACGTGCAAGCATCCACTAAGTACGGCACGTGAAACATAATTGCGTACAAATGCCTCCAGCGAGGCTAGAACCCAAAACCTTTCATAACCTGAAGCTTTGATACTATGTAAGATAACTAAGTTTCTCAAAAGCTCGAGCTATTAAGAAATGAAAATCTTTATTGTATATTCTCACACGGGAAATATGAAGGAGCTGGTGAAGAAGAAGAATAAGGAGATGAAGAAAGTAGGTTGTGGCAAAAAAGGCCACATCTTTTGCTCTCGCTCCGTTCACGGGCTGTCGGAAAGAGTAGTTGGGAAGAGCAGAAGTCGAAAGAGGATGGAGGAGATAAAGAGGATGGAGGAGGAGGATGTGGAAGAGGTGAAGTTTGGGGTGGAGCCCGAAGGTGGCCATAGGAAAAGGATAAGAAGTGGATTGTTGGAGTAAAAGGGGTAAACCACATGAAGTATATTGTGAAAGTTAATGGGGGGAGCTATAGAAAAAAGGGTGGCAAACCTGCCATCCATGCTAACACATCTTGAGTGATTTAAACCATGGTTTTTAAAACCGGACCGGACCGGCCGGTCTGACTGCGGAGAATCAGAACCGGCGAAAGAACCGATTCGGTTAGGGCGGTTCATCCCGGTCAATTGAGCCGGCCGGTTTTCTTCCGAACCGGCAGGTTGACCCATTAAACCACCGAACCGGACCAGACCGGTTCAGAATCTAATTAGGTTAAGGTATTTTTTTTTGGTGAAAAGAAATTGTCTACACAGGTTTTGACGTTAATAATGTATAAAATATATATTTATTATATATTTAAGGTGGTCTTTACTCCTAACATCAAATACCGGGTCAATCTAATTCGACCTGCAGTTTGATCGCGGTCCAACCGGACCGGCTATCAATCCATATCGATGACCGGTTTTAAAAACCTTGATTTAAACCCTCCGGCTCTTGCACTAGCACACTCGCACAGTCCACAGGATCGAAACACGCCATCTACGACATATTTTATTTTAACTGGTTTCTTTAACTTCATACACAAATAGGGCCTGCAGATATACATGGGTAATGAACAGGCATCCATTATCTAATTGGTACATGTGTCATCAGTAGTAGTAAAGATTAAGATTATCTTCTAGAAACCATCTTTCCGATGGGGCAGCAGGCTGAAGACACTGAAGCAGGCAGTGGACTGATAGTTGGGCGATGCTTTGGAGAAAGATGGAGATGGATGCCGGGAGAGAGAGAGAGCTAAAGGGACATAGCCCTGCGCTTGCAGGTTCCTAGAAGAGGATCGATCCAATAATCAGGAAGCTTCAATAGCACTTTGACGGTATCTTGTTGCCAATTTAATTTCGGGTGGATTTTGGGTGAGTCCGGATCCTCTGGTGAAGCTTCACCAGCGAGGCCGCTGGTGAAGCAACGCCAGTGGACCACGTAATACAAATCACGTGCTCTCACGTGATTCATATTTGCCACACCTCCAAGTCTCGAAACGGCGCTTTTCCTCATTGCTGCCGTTTCCTGTGCGGGTCCCAATCCCACATCATCTCCATCACGTTTCTTCGCTTCTGTAATCCAATCCTCCGGGCTCTCCCAAACCCAGCTCCAATGACTCCCCAAAATGCTGGGACTGTGATAGAGTCGGCCTTAGCATTGTAGATTCTCTCAAAGATGAGAGCAAGCATGGTGTGAAAAATCTTAGCTTTTCTCAGTTGAGGATCAAAATCCATTCTTCTCCATTGAGTAACTTTGCAGAATCTCCAACTGGGTCTCCGGGTCTGAGTTCAAAATCTGCAAAGATGAATGAAACTTGTTCTACGACTCGAGTGCTTCAGAGGTTTCTATCTTGCATCTCAGATTGCATGCAGTTCTCACTCCCCCTGACCCGCTTAGTTTATTGCAAACCAAAATCCAATTCTGACAATTTTGGCTCCGGAACGAAAGAGAGCAACTTGAGTTCTTCTCAGTCTGTGAAAGGTGAACCCAGTTTTGGCAAATTTTCTGGGTTGCCAAGCTCACTCTCAGTGGGCATCAGTTCAAACCATAGTTTAGTTAGCTCTCTTTCTCCAAGAGAAATCGAGCTTTCCGAAGATTATACTCGGATAATTTCTCGTGGTCCAAACCCGTAAACAACCCACATTTTTGGTGACTGCATCTTAGAGAGTGACATCATAGAGCTAGGTGATGAAAATAAGGAAGAGTGGTCTCCATCTCTTGTTTCAATCATCTGATGTCTCTGTTTTATTATGAAAATAAAGAAGTTTCCAAGTATTCTAGTGAATTTTTGAGCTTTTGTTACTCCTGCAATAAGAAACTAGAACAGGGAAATGACATTTACATGTATAGGTATGTTCTAAATCGTCTACATTTAATATTAAGCAATTCGATCTCATCTAATTGTTTGTATGAATTCTCTGTTTTATTCGCTGGAAGTTGTTTTTGTTGATCTATGTCTCTTTAATTTGAGTTTCTTGCAAACTTCTTTCATATGCAGAGGTGAGAAAGCATTCTGCAGTAATGATTGCCGCTCTTTGGAAATTTTGGTAGAGGAAGAAACTCAGAATTGCTCTGCTCCTGATTCTCCCAAGTCCTCCTGCGACGACGATGATGCAATCTTCATGGCAGACATGACCTTCGCCTCGTGACCGAAGGACTACTGATAGAGGCGAGCAATATAGACACAGCCTGATCATCTGTTTACAATGAGGAAGAAACGTGATGGAGATGATGTGGGAGTGGGACCCGCACAGGAAATGACAGTAGTGAGAAAAAGCGCCGTTTGGAGATTTGGAGGTGTGGGAAATACGAATCACGTGAGAGCACGTGATTTGTATTACGTGGTCCACTGGCGTTGCTTCACCAGCGGCCTCGCCGGTGAAGCTTCACGAGAGGATCCGGACTCATTTTGGGTTGGCTTCTTGATTTCGTTGGGATCCACATCCAGGCTGTACTGTGTATTTTCGGCTTTATATATGGCATGAAGTATTCTTATTTTACACGATGCCAGCAACGGGACAGTCGGCTTTAAAGTTGATTGAAAGAGTGGGCCCTACGGATCAATATATGGATTTAAAGGTTTATTCCTACTAGGACTCAGATTTCAACTTACCTTGATTAAATAGGACTCTTTGATTAGGATTAGGAGACTCAAAATAAGATTAGCCTCTTTGACTAGGATTAGAAAACTCCTTTAAAAAGATTAGGGTTAGGAGGCCTATAAATATCCTCATTGGTTTTTGTTGTTGGAACGACGGAGTGAATTTTAGGGTTCCTGCTTTCATATTTCTTTGTGCTTTTGGTGGCTTTTACTTTTTGAGGGAAGTGTCAAAGGTATGTCTTTCTATTTTTTTTCTTCTTCTTCAACCTATATCTCTTCTTCAACCTATATCATAGTTGGTGGAAAATTTACTTATCTTTTTTCCTCGATATGTAGCGCATTATATTCTAGGAGTTCTGATATAGAGCGTTGAACAATGGACATGACTCCAAACACCATTGAATCGAGTCAACTTGATATTTTTGAGGGAAGTTTCAAGGTATGTTATTCCTTTTCTTCTTCTTTATCAAACTACATCATAGTTGATGAAAATTTGGCTTATCGTTTTTACGTGATGCTTGGTAGTATCATATTCTAAGAGTCCTGATATAGAGTGTTGACCGCTGGCTGGCTGTTTTGGCTCACTTGCACCATCTCTAGAGCTGTTAATCTAAACAAATGCCATAGTCAAGTCTCGAATGCCCAAGGTTAACCCGGGCCTCAAATGGTGAACACGATTGTAGTACCTCGAGGGTTGTTTTTCCCCTCTTCCTCTCTCCTTGCGGTGCTACAATGGAGTCGTTATGGTGTTCAAATTATGGGTTGAGTCACCCTCGCCAGGGGCTCGACTGCAACCTTCCTTTTATATTGCCGCGGCCGGAGACGGCTTGCAAAGAGTTGGCTAGCGCTCTATATGAGGAATCTAAATGCTAAGAAGATGAGGAATGATTAACATTTTTTTGAGTGGAGGGGAGGGGGAAATTAAGAGTATTTGTTTGTTCGTCAAAAAAGGAAAAAATTGAAGAATAAAAAAGGGTATGTTGGATTGGTGATGTACACTTGAAAAACCACCCACTTCCCATATTCGGGTGTTCACAGCTTGGCACCCTATCCTCGATCTTTTTCTTCTCTGCTTCTCTTTTTCCTTCTTTCGGTATGCTACAGTTTTGAACGACTTCAATATAAGGTGGGAGTTGTATTTTGTTCCTAAGTGCATCTCCGACGAAGTACTCAAGTCAAAACTTGAGTACCCGCATGCTGATGTGGTAATTTGAGTACTCCAGCTTTGAGAACTCTCTCCAACCAAGTGGTCAAAGTTTATTCTTTTTCAATATTTCTTTCTTTTTAAATATAAAGAAAACTCTTATATGTGAGTTCTCAATATTTAACTGCACACTCTTTGGGTAGTCAAATCTAGCCATTGGAGGTGATGTGGTCAACAAATACTTAGGTTGGAGATGCTCTAAAACAGGGGATAGGAGGGTACTCATCTTTTATATTTTTCCTACATATATGAGAAGCAAAAATTTTCTAAGATGGGCTTATTGATTTGTTGTTGTATTTGAAAAAAAGAAATCGATGTGAATTGTAGAGATAAAAATTAGGCAAAAGTGTAAATGAGACTGGTCTTACGCAGCTTGCATTAGCCTGAGTAATCTCGAGCCATCTTACGGCGCTAGGGCAGGGTGTGATTCACACTGACCGACCCATTGACTTGACACCATTCATCGGGTCAAAATCTGACAGTTCGAGATGACTTGGCACATGTAAGTTGCGTGAGAGGTGTCTCATGTTAACTAGACTCTAAAAATTAGAAATCATGTGACTCATAGTATGAAATTATGGGGAGAGGGTGAAAAAATGATGATTCCAAACAAAAGTCTGTTATGCCATTCCAGCCTTAGCTGTAATTGTTGGATATCTCCCTCAGAATTGAATCTCATTGGCCTATAGCATGTGTGAGTGCATAAATGTTACCAATAAAATAATATTTTTTGTTTTAGTTCAGCAGCACCATTACTTATGTAACACCTAAAAAATCAGTATGATTTGTTAAACCGCTATTCCAGGAAACTGGTCTAAATTAGGAAAATTTAATTAGTTGCCTAATTAGATTTCTATTATGTCATGTGATATGATATGTTTGACATGTGAGTGATGCATTAGAATTTTATTTATAAATGACTTGAGTTAGGAAGGTTAACCAGGACGCGAGTACTAGCCTACCTGGCGCTAAGGCTGGTCTGGCACCAGGGCCTGTGGTATCCTGAAGCCAGGTCATGGGGCTAGGCACCAAATGAGACACATGTCAGGACATGTGTGAGTGAGACGAGATGGTTAAGACCTTGGTACATGGGTTATACAAGTTGGAGTAGTGTATCATTACGCGGTTCTTCAAGTGTGCTTCGACTATACCTTGCACCACCTTCCATGCCTTGCCGATCAACCATGAAACTTGACTAACTCAAGGGTGGAACGTCTTTGGTTGGAATGACTAGAAGGAGGAAGTGTTGTGTCCCAGCATAGGACACGAACAGGGCCAGGTATCATGGCCGAAGAAAGAGAAGAAGATAAAGGAGAAATAGTAGAAGAAGATTCAATTCATATTGCATAAGTCCTAAAGGAGGAGAAAGGCTCCCTTATATAGAAGACTCTATATGACATAATGACGACATGACGTCACAATGACGACATGACGTCACTATGACGACATGATGTCACTATGACGACATCATAGGCCATGATTACATCCAATCAGAGAAACGTCGCTATGACGATATCATAGGCCATGATTATATCTAATCATGGCCTTTATTACAATCACTAATTGACATGAAAAGGGAAACTAATCCTAATCAGAGGATCCAGCGATATCCATGCATGATGACGTACGTGTGCTGACGACCTGGCATGACGTTCACAACATTCCACCACGCTTCTGTTAACGTATTGTCCTCAATGCGATGAAGACGGAAACCGATTCAAATCCGCCTTGTACGCTGGTGTGAAACAGGACCTCAATATTTGCGTTCGCGGTGTAACTGAAGACGTTCGCAACATACACTGTCCCAAACACATGAACGTTATACCTGATGTCAACCCAACTACAATTTTCCAGCCCTCTATCTTGATAAAGAGTCCACAGAATACAGTTTACTTGATCAATCTTTATCTGTAAAGATGCAGCTGTCTCTGATGCAATAGATGGGCTTATATTGTTGCTCAAAGTATGGCATGCTTTCACCTGACCTATATCATTAGCAGCTTGGAAAACCAATTTGATAGGAACAAATAATTTATTAACAAGGGCCTCATCAGCACCCTCAATAAGAGAAGATAACAATTCAAGAATAATACACCTCTTTTTAGCATCTTTTGGTTCCGTGCTAGTCTCTTGCCCACAATCCCCATCGACAGTTAAATGAGATGGCAGCCTCGTACAAACAACAAATACCCATGGGAGCTGTTCTCGTCGATACCTGGTCACAATCTGCAAGAGTACAAAGGTGTCTCTAGTAGCTAGTTCAAAATAATCAGCAGCGAAGATTCCCTCCAGTGAAATAAAATTAGCAGTGGGCTTCTTAGCATCATAAACGTCGGGTATGGAAGGATTGGCTAAAGTTTCACCCCCAAAAAGAAGCTGTGTTGTGGAAATCATAAACAACTGAGTAATATGTGTAAGCATGCAATCAGTTGGGGCCATAAGAACAAAACCTCTAGTCGAACCTTCCAACTTTCTCCTTTTAGCAACAGATTGTAATTTGGAAACCAATTCCCACCACATCCAATTTTCATGCAGAAAGAAAATTGACGGTGTTGAGCACTTGTGACAACTACCCGCATAGCTTGGATGCATCATGAGAAGTGCTGGCATCACACACCCCGGTATCAGCTTTGTAGTATTCTCAAAATCACCACGCCGCAGTTGATAAGAATAAGGGTGGACCATCCAGTAGTGTGGGTTGTCATCAAGTTGGCACACAACTACTGCATTGTGAAAATAAGCAAGAGACCAACATACCTGATACCCATACCATTGCGCACCTTGAAGCCTGAGGCATCTACTTTGCCATTTATGGCGAATTCGAAGAGCTCTGTTGAGTGTGCCCCAAAGAACTGGCTGGGATGCGCACATAGCAGACACAATGAATTCCCCCATTGCCAAGCATCAAGCACAGTACGTTTAGTCCTCTCGACGATAGAATCATGATTCACAAGCTCCGAGTGCATCACTGGTATCCGCATCCACAACGGCATATTGTTTAGACCTTTAAGAACCCGATTAATACACCTAGCATAGTTTCCACAGGATGTCCCTTTTGGTGGAGGAAGAAGACATGCCCCATCCTTGGAAGCTAAGTCAATCAATGTGCAAACTTTGCCGACAATGTGATTTCTTCACCGTGTCGGACTCAAAAGGAAGGGTACACCGGTAATGGCCTCTTTGAAGTCGATGGGGGTCCCCTTGTAGAGGACCATTTTCACCTCTCTCTGCATCTGAGTTTGATAGCTTGTTGTGTTTGGATGGAGAATTTCGTCGAATACCTGGAAGTCATGAGAATGTTGGAAGGGCAGCCGTGGCCGGGGCTCACTGTGCTTCCCTGTCCGGCCGTATCCGTCTGGCCGGCGATGATGGCTAAGGAAGCGGAGGCGGCGCCATAGCCTTGGGAGGCGTCGTGGAGCCCGTGGCCGTCGAAAAAAAAATTGTCTTTGGGCGTTGCAGCAGTCATCGGTATTGCTTGTCGGAAGTGGTACTCGGGGCGGTGACAGAGCTGGGGGTGGGGTTAAGGTCGAGCCCACGCGAGAAGGATTGGATGTACGACGGTGGCGGCGCGGTCGGGTTCTGCAACACCTTGGCTAGCGAGAAGGACTCGGCAGAGGCAGGGGCGACCGCGGCTGAGACAGAGTTGTCAAGGCCGCGGCTGGGGCTGAAGACACAGTCATAGTTAGGGCAGAGGAGACCGCGGGGATGTCGGCAGTGTCGACCTGGGCAGAGGAGAAATCGCCAATGGAGGCATGGACGACGAAATCGGCAAGGCTGCGATGAGGGATGTGGGGGTCGTGGCGGAGAGATGGAGAGCAGGGGAAACATGGGTAGATGAGGCGGAGACAGTGGATGTGTGGTAAAGCCTGGTGTTTTGTGCGAAGGTTGACTGGTGGGGGACCTCGCCTTGGCCGGCGAGACATCGGGGCTTGAATCGGGGGTTGGCGAGGTGTCGGTGGTGGAGCCCGGCAACGGCGTCGACAGCGGCGTCATGGACATTGGCTGCCGTGGAGGATGAGGCATGGTTGGCGGAGCGAAGAAGTTGCCATAGTGGGGCTCGCACAACGGCGGAGGTGGCTGTGGAAAGCCCCACCTTGGCTGGACAGAGTATCCGATGACTGTGCTAGGCGGCGGGGTGGCCATGGCCGCGGCTGGACAAAAAGTGCTAGAACCAGCATGGGATGAGAAACGGCCGTGGGTGACTTGATTCTTTCTTTCCCGAAATTCTAAAATATACCCTGTAACACCCAAAAAATTAGTAAGTATTTAAAACCCAAATTTGACCCTCTTAATGTTTTATTTGGTTGTGTTTTGCCTTGTGAAAATTAAAGTTGGTGAGAAGAGCTTTCCAACGCCACTTATTATGCGCGATTTGGAATTCGGAGTAAAAAGATATGAGAAATTGAATTTTGATTAAACGTGACAGCGATCGATCGCCATAAGAGCCGATCGATCGGCAAGCTTGAACCGATCGACGCCTTACCAAAACGATCGATCGTAGTTACTGTGATTTGTGAATGTTGTGTTTCGCGTAAAGCCATCGATCGGCAGTAATAACGATCGATCGGCTGTAGCATGGTAGTGTAAAACAGTGCATACGACGATCGATCGCCGTATAGCCGATCGATCGCCGGTTACGGTTTTGTGTTTTCAAGCGTATTTTTGGGGTGAATTTGCTTGGGAAAGATACCAAATCCCAATTGGACTTGTTTTGCACGTCTCTAGGAGGATTGTGAAGCCTTCCCATTGGTTGAAAGTGTCCATGATTTGGAAGATTAGTTTGAGAATGGATTCTCCCCCAACTCTATATAAACACTAGAGAATTGGCTTGTGCTAACCCTAGAACGTCCAGAGACTTTTCCCTTCTCCTTCCCACGTTCACCCATCTCCTTGGAGGCTTGTTCTAGTGGGAGTTTGCAAGAGCTTGGAGCGAGAGCTTTGGAAGGAGCGGAAGAGACGAGTAACGCGTAGAAAGGCGAGATCTTTGGAGGATTAAGTAGGATGGTTTTTCCCCTCTTCTCTCTTTTGATTATATCTGCTTTTGACAAGTGTTTTGATTCAATACCTTAGTTATTGTTTGGATTCTTGCGAGATGAATGAGTTATGTCCCTATTTCTATGCGTAATGCATCATAAATCATATGTGCATTCATGTTTCACTTCTAGATGGGAATTCACATCTAAAGTCTAATGCTTTATTAATTTTCCAGAGACTAGAAGCTCTGATATTGTTTGGTTGATGATGATTCACGTTGAGTTTATACCTTTAAGGTGTGTCTTACATTAATTTTCTTGTTTGGAGTGTATTAATGTTTACAAACTATGTTATATATATAGGAACACAAGAAAGGAGTGAACTTTAGTAATTTTAGATAATTCTTGGATCTGTAATTGGTCTAGGAGGGGAGTATATGGTCTGTTATTGATGTATTATTATTTATAATGTGTCACTAAGTAAGATAATCAAGTTTAATAAAGAGTCTTAATCTCGGCCAGAACTGTTTCTGTGCTGACAGTCCGTAGTAAATAATTCATAACTAATTCAAATAAAATAGGAAAAGTATAAATTAGTGGGGTTAGAAACTAGACTCACGAGGGTATTATCAGTAAAAATTTCAGAGGTTAGGTCTTGCTGTACAGAGCACAGTAGTCGTCGGAAGAGGACTGTTGTGCAGGAGGCAGTGAGCTAAATATGAGAGAAAATACTAAGTATACAAATAACATCATGTAATATGATATGATAATGATTAATATGTCAATACCAGTAATCGAACTATATACTTATGAAATATCACAGTAAGAATTGGGTTAGATGTAATTCAATTATGAGGGATAATCCTTTGAACAAGTGATTCATAACTATCTATTTTAAAAAGCGTTGATCTCGGTTTGATATTCTACTTGGAATTCAAATCATCTAAGATTCTCTGATTTCTTATCTCTGATATTGGTATTATAAACTCTAATGCGGATGAGGAATTCTTATCTAGAGTTGAGCATGAAAGGTATGTATTGATTGTATGTTACTCCTTGTGTGAGTTGTCTTGTTATTCTATGCTACTCCAATTAGTGAGTTATGTGTTGACCAAAGACTTTGATGCTTCTATCCATATTCTTTGAGAGAGTCCATTCTGGTAAGAGATACCTTATAATCTTAGAGTGTTGTGACCTCTATTCCTTTGAGATATTTCTCATATTGATTACATGATTGTTTCTTCCACTGGAGACCTTGCGAGACTCTCCCCATGGTGGTTTCATAGTATGCTCAATTAAGCCATTGCTAGATCTTGCGAGGTCACTTATATTTATGAAATTACGATTCCATACTGCTCGAAGGGAGGCACTATACGTACGTTAGATTGTGGACATTAAGGAAGGTCCTCAGTCTCCGCCCATCGTGTCCGTAAGCACTGGTGGGGCCAGCATCTTAGACGCATGGCAGGGTTCCAAAGAGAGGACCCCTAGGGTGGTTCTGGTATATTTTAGTCACTTGCGAGCGACCAGGTTAGCGAGCAGAAATTGTAACTCCCTTCACTTTAGATGTCTGGAGCCTTTGTTATGATTGTTATCCTCTCCTTACTCATATGTGTAGTAGGAGCCTTATTGATGTTTTTCCTTACTTGCG
This sequence comes from Houttuynia cordata, assembly GCA_039654745.1. Lineage (NCBI taxonomy): Eukaryota > Viridiplantae > Streptophyta > Magnoliopsida > Piperales > Saururaceae > Houttuynia > Houttuynia cordata. The sequence goes on along the minus strand of CM077507.1, from coordinate 42,072,327 downwards.
AGTTGGAATTGTTGTTGACTAACCTTGCAGGTGTATAAACCTCGATTAAGTTCAGATGTCGTGGAATGTCTATGACCTTTGTTATTCTTATTCTCTTCTTACTGCTTGTTTTCATTCAGTGGGTTTTTACATCCTACTGAGTGTTTCTATGAAATATTCATGCATCCTCTGATGCAGGCGCAAACGAAAAGTGAGATCAAGAAGTGCAGTAGTGGAATGGTGGATTGAAGGTGCCGAGAAGAGTTTAAAGATTATTTAGTTATTTGTTTTTGCTTTTATTGATGCTTATGACATTTTTGGCAATTGTGTGCAGGTTTATTTTATTTGACTTTCTTAAATGAATTATTATTAAGTAAATTCATTTCATAGTATTCATTGATGTCTATTATTGTATTACACTGATTGCAGGCATAATCGGTTACACGTCCTTTTGAGATGATGGTAATCGGTTGAAAAATTGACTGTTGGATCGTGTGCCCAGGATCTCTACCTCGAAATGTATTCCATTGATTGGCTTCTGCACTCCGATCGAGGTATGGAATTTCGGGGCGTGACATACCCTCTTTTTGCTACAATCTTTTTTGCTACAATCCATTGTAGCACCAAATTTAGCTAACCAGTCCATTCCTAGTATGATATCAAAATCAAACATCTCAAGCAAAACCAAATCAGCAAGCATCACAACATCATCCATCAACTCAGAAGAATCCTTCAGATACTCAGTTGCTAACACTGAGTCCCCAACAGGAGTAGAAATGGAGAGATCACACTCAAGTCTAGAAGGTTTCCTTTCTAGAATGGCAGCAAACACCACAGAAATAAAAGATCTAGACGATCCTGGGTCTATCAATACTCTAGCCAATCTATTCAAGACAAGTAGAGTAACTTCGATAACGTCATCTGAAGCTTGGGCGTCCGCCGAGGTCAAAGCAAAGACTCGAGCCTGAGCCTTCTTACTTGTCTCCCCTCCTGCCTTCTTGTCACGATTAGGGCAGTAAGGCGCAATGTGACCAACTTCATTACAACTGTAACATCTTCGAGTATCTTGTGGACATGGCTTCCCAGCATGAGATGGTTGTCCACATAATCTGCACTTGCTTCCAGCTTCTGGCCCGTTGTTTCGCTGAGGCTGACGGTAGGGTACTAATGCACGGTTCTGATTACTCCCCCGGTTTGGCTGTTGTTATTGCTGTTTCTGTTGCTTCGCCGGTCGGTTAGTAAAACGACCGTTGTTCCCGAATCTCTTAAATCCAGAGCGTTTGAAATTACCGTCCTGACCCTTGTTAGAACTTCCTTTCCACTCTTGGGTCCTCTTATAGTCATCTTAAAGGATAGAGGCCAACTCCACTGCTTTAGCCACGGTAGTCGGTTGTGAAACCAGAACCTTTGACCTTAGTCCATCGCGCAGACCATCTACGAATCTCCTCACCTTTACTAGCTCGTTGGGACACGCGTCTGTCGTGAATTGCTGCAGCTGTTCAAACTTTGTCTCATACTGAAGTACAGACATGGATCCCTGAACCAGCTCTAAGAATTCTTTCTCCTTTGTGCGCTGTACATGTGGAGGAAAGTATTTCTTACTAAATACTTCCTTAAATTCTGCCCACGCGATCTCTTGTCCTGCCTCGAAATTATTCCGCTATGCCGATTCCCACCAGAATACGGCCTCACCAACGAAGAGATAGGTTGCGAACACGACTTGTTCCTCTGCCGGAACCTTCATACCCTTGAACAATCGTTCAACTTCCACGATCCATCGCTCAGCCTTTTAAGGGTTGTCATCACCAGAGAAAGCTGGCCCGCTCTCTTGAACTGCTCTAGGGTAGGCACCTTCACTTTGGGCATATTGCTACTGCTTCCGCCATTCCGTAGTTCCCTTGCCAACTCCCTTACCACGTCCGACAGATTCTGGCTGGTGGCTTCTTCCTGAGAAAGATTCGGTGTAGCACCTGATCGATTACCGCGAGCTCCAGTTGTAACCATTTCGGAAAATCTACAGTCAAGGAAAAAGGGAGAATTAGAACTTAACTCCAGGTTTCATTTTAATTCTTCCTCCAATCCATTACTACTAGCGCGACAGTCAATATCACAACACAAGAACAAATAACAATGCAAGCAAAACAAAGAACACACCAATACTGAATCAAAACAGAGTTTTTTATTCAATACCAATTAAAAAAATTACACCTAAATCCTTGGAAGAAAAGCAGGGTTATTAAAGATTCTACTCACTTTTAAAGCTTCCTAATCGAATCCCTGAACACCACATCTCAGAGGTACTCGTCTAAAATGGCTAAGGACACATGCATAGGTGCAAACACTAGATGACCCTCATACCAGTCTATCTCCCAATCGGTCATGTGAGGCCACCTATAACCTAGGGATTTGAACCTGAGATACAGCTTATAGAAAAGATCTGGGTCATCCTTTGCACGAACGTAAATTTGATGCTCTAAGATCGTCTGAAACTCCTGGTTTATCAAGAAACCAGTGAACAGATGCTCTTCCTCGGAATCTTCCTCTGGGTCTTCTTCTGGATCTTCTTCCGGAACTTCTTCTGGGTCTTCTTCCGGATCTTCCTCAGAATCAGGCTCTTCCTCGATGTCGATCAGAAAAGGTTCTTCCTTGGTTCCACGACCAATGTTCTGCAACCTCCATTCAGCCAACCACTGCCGTGCTGCCTCATGACAATCCTTCTCGTAAATCCGACCACTACGTGTTCTCGTCATGCAATCGTGTGCGCTTTAGAACCTCTAGAATAACTTTGAGATACGAGTGTGAAACCCTAGAATGAGAGACGAAGCATAATTGTACCTAAAGATTAATTAGTACTTTGCTTTAGGTAATGACGAGAACACGTAGTGGTCGAATTTAATGGAAGGACTGTCCGGAGGCAGCACGACAGTGGTTGGCTGAATGGAGGTTGCAGAACATTGGTCGTGGAACCAAGGAAGAACCTTTTTTGATCGACATCGAGGAAGAGCCTGATTCTAAGGAAGATCCGGAAGAAGACCCAGAAGAAGATCCGGAAGAAGATCCAGAAGAAGACCCAGAGGAAGATTCCGAGGAAGAGCATTTGTTCACTGGTTTCTTGATAAACCAGGAGTTTCAGACGGTCTTAGAGCATCCAATTTACGTTCGTGCAAAGGATGACCCAGATCTTTTCTATAAGCTGTATCTCAGGTTCAAATCCCTAGGTTATAGGTGGTCTCACATGACCGATTGGGAGATAGACTGGTATGAGGTTCATCTAGTGTTTGCACCTATGCATGTGTCCTTAGCCATTTTAGACGAGTACCTATGAGATGTGGTGTTCAGGGACTCGATTAGGAAGCTTTAAAAGTGAGCAGAATATTTAATAACCCTGCTTTTCTTCCAGGGATTTAGGTGTAATTTTTTTAATTGGTATTGAATAAAAAACTCGGTTTTGATTCAGTATTGGTGTGTTCTTTGTTTTGCTTGCATTGTTGTTTATTCTTGTGTTGTGGTATTGACTGTCGCGCTAATAGTCATGGATTGGAGGAAGAATTAAAATGAAACCTGGAGTTAAGTTCTAATTCTCCCTCTTTCCTTCACTGTAGATTTTCCAAAATGGTTACAACTGGAGCTCACGGTAATCGATCAGGTGCTGCACTGAATCTTTCTCAGGAAGAAGCCACGAGCCAGAATCTGTCGGATGTGGTATGGGAGTTGGCAAGGTAACTACGGAATGGCAGAAGCAGTAGCAATACGCCCAACGTGAAGGCGCCTACCTTAGAGCGGTTCAAAAGAGTGGGACCAGCTTTCTCTGGTGATGACAACCCTGAAAAGGCTGAGCGATGGATCGTGGAAGTTGAACGATTGTTCAAGGGTATGAAGGTTCCGACAGAGGAACAAGTCGTGTTCACAACCTATCTCTTCGTTGGTGAGGCCGTATTCTGGTGGGAATCGGCAGATCGGAATAATTTCGAGGCAGGACAAGAGATTACGTGGGCAGAATTTAAAGAAGTATTTAATAAGAAATACTTTCCTCTACATGTACAGTGCAGGAAGGACAAAGAATTCTTAGAGCTGGTTCAGGGATCCATGCCCGTACTTCAGTATGAGACAAAGTTTGAACAGATGCAGCAATTCACGACAGACGCGTGTCCCAACGATCTAGTAAAGGCAAGGAGATTCGTAGATGGTCTGTGCGATGGACTAAGGTCAAAGGTTCTGGTTTTGCAACCGACTACTGTGGCTAAAGCAGTGGAGTTGGCCTCTATCCGTGAAGATGACTATAAGAGGATCCAAGAGCGAAAAGGAAGCTCCAACAAGGGTCAGAACGGTAATTTCAAATGCTTTGATCGCGTGGGCAGAATTTAAGGAAGTATTTAATAAGAAATAATTTCCTCCACATGTACAGCGCGGGAAGGAGAAAGAATTCTTAGAGCTGGTTCAGGGATCCATGTCCGTACTTCAGTATGAGACAAAGTTTGAACAGCTGCAGCGATTCATGACAGACGCGTGTCCCAACGAGCTAGTAAAGGCGAGGAGATTCATAGATGGTATGCGCGATGGACTAAGGTCCAAGGTTCTAGTTTCGCAACCGACTACCGTGGCTAAGGCAGTGGAGTTGGCCTCTATCCGTGAAGATGACTATAAGAGGACCCAAGAGCGAAAAGTTAGTTCCAACAAGGGTCGGGACGGTAATTTCAAGAGATTCGGGAACAACGGTCGTTTTGCTAACCGACCGGCGAAGCAACAAAAATAGCAACAACAACAGCCGAACCGGGGGAGTAATCAGAACCGTGCATTAGTACCCTACCGTCAGCCTCAGCGAAACAACGGGCCAGAAGCTGGAAGTAAGTGCAGATTCTGTGGACATCCATCTCATGCTGGTAAGCCATGTCCACAAGATACTCGGAGATGTTATAGTTGTAATGAAGTTGGTCACATTGCGCCTTACTGCCCTAATCGTGACAAGAAGGCAGGAGGGGAGACGAGTAAGAAGGCTCAGGCTCGAGTCTTTGCATTGACCTCGGCGGACGCCCAAGCTTCGGACGACGTTATCGAAGGTACTCTACTTGTCTTGAATAGATTGGCTAGAGTATTGATAGACCCGGGATCGTCTAGATCTTTTATTTCTGTGGTGTTTGCTGCCATTCTAGAAAGGAAACCTTTAAGACTTAAGTGTGATCTCTCCATTTCTACTCCTGTTGGGGACTCAGTTTTAGCAACTGAGTATCTGAAGGATTCTTCTGTGTTGATGGATGATGTTGTGATGCTTGCTGATTTGGTTTTGCTTGAGATGTTTTATTTTGATATCATACTGGGAATGGACTAGTTAGCTAAATTTGGTGCTACAGTGGATTGTAGCAAAAAGAGGGTATATTTTAGAATTCCGGGAAAGAAAGAATTAATGTTTCAAGGAATTCGTTTAAAGAAAGAAAACTGTCTAATTTCTGCGATGAAAGTTCAGAAATTAGTAGCTAAAGGGTGTAAAGCCTTTTTAGCTACCGTAGTGTCAGAAAAGAAATCTATCCCAAAATTGAAATAGTAAATGAATTCATCGATGTGTTTTCGGAGGAGTTGCCTGGTTTGCCACCAAGACGGGATGTTGATTTCACCATAGATCTGATGCCGGGAACTGCACCGATATTGAATGCACCATATCGGATGGCACCTGTGGAATTGAAAGAGTTGAAAGAACAGCTACAGGAATTGCTGGATAAACGTCTTATTCGACCTAGTGTATCTTCATGGGGAGCACCAGTCTTGTTCGTGAAGAAGAAAGACGGATCCATGCGATTGTGTATAGACTACCGGATGTTAAATCAGGTGACAATAAAGAATAAATATCCGTTACCAAGGATCGACGACTTATTTGATCAACTGCAGTCAGCAAGAGTGTTCTCGAGAATCGATTTGCGGTCCGGATACCATCAATTGAGGATCAAGGAGGAAGACATCTCCAAGATAGCATTCCGAACTAGATACGGACATTATGAATTTCTGGTGATGCCGTTTGGTCTGGCCAATGCCCCTGCAACATTTATAGATATGATGAACAGAATCTTCAAGGCATTGTTAGATCAGTTCGTGATCGTGTTTGAGGATGATATATTGGTCTACTCAGCGAGTCAGGAAGAGCACCGAAGACACTTGGCTCAAGTGTTACAGATTTTACGAGAGAACCAGTTGTATGCTAAATTTAGCAAGTGCGAGTTCTGGTTGGACAAAGTAAACTTCTTGGGCCACGTCATATCAAAAGACGGAGTTTCGGTGGATCCGGCGAAGGTGGAAGCTGTTCTTCACTGGGAACAACCGAAGAGCGTGACCGAGATCAGAAGTTTCTTGGGATTGGCGGGTTATTATCAAAGGTTCATTGAAGGATTTTCTAGTTTAGCTTTGCCAATGACCAAGTTAACAAGGAAGGGAGTGAAATTCAACTGGAACAACGATTGTGAAAAGAGTTTTCAGGAGCTGAAGAGAAGATTGACTTCCGCACCGATTCTGAAACTTCCATTAGGATCTGGTGGGTTTGTCATTTATAGCGATGCCTCAAAATGCGGTTTGGGTTGTGTACTGATGCAGAATGGACATGTAGTGGTTTATGCATCGAGACAACTGAAGATCCATGAGCAGAATTATCCAACTCATGACTTGGAGATAGCAGCAGTGGTGTTTGCTTTAAAGATTTGGAGGCACTATCTATAAGGTAAAACTTTCGAGGTATTCACTGATCACAAGAGTCTAAAATACATCTTTTCTCAGAAGGACCTGAATATGAGACAGAGACGATGGTTGGAGTATTTGAAGGACTATGACTTCTCTATCCACTACCATCCCGGTAAGGCAAATGTGGTTGTTGATGCACTAAACAGAAAGACAGGAATCGTGGCGCATATGATGGTGCAAGAATGGCGAATGATGGAGGATTTGGGAATGTGTAACTTGGAATGGCCAACTACTAAGAGAGCGTCATTTCTAGGAAATATCTCAGTAAGATCGATGATATATGAGAAGGTGCTGGAGGCACAAAAGAATAATCCACAGTTACAGAAGCTGTTGGAAAAGACAGATTTCACTAAAGGAATTGATTGAAGCATCCTATTTCAAGGAAGGTTGGTTGTACCAAAGGATGTGGAGCTGAGACAAGAATTTCTCCATGAGGCGCATCACTCACAGTATGCGATTCATCCAGGGAGCACAAAGTTATACCAGGACTTGAAGAGGAACTTCTGGTGGAATGGAATGAAGCGAGATATTAGAAGGTTTGTCTCCAAATGTTTGACATGTCAGCAAGTAAAGGCGGAACATCAGAGACCGACGGGTTTGTTACAACCGTTGGAGATTCCACAGTGGAAATGGGATCATATCACAATGGATTTCGTGGTAACCTTACTGAAGACTGAAAAGAAGAAAGATGCAATTTGGGTGATCGTGGACCGACTTACTAAGACAACACACTTTCTGCCGATTCGATGGAAGCAGAACCCAGAGAGTTTAGCTGAGCTGTATATCAGAGAAATAGTAAGACTGCATGGGACACCGATATCGATTGTATTTGATCGAGATCCAAGGTTCACATCCAGAACATGGAAGGGTATTCAGGAAGCATTAGGTACTAAGCTCAGTTTCAGTATAGCTTTTAATCCACAGAGCAACGGACAGTCAGAAAGGACAATACAGACTTTAGAAGACATGCTCTGAGCGTGTGCTATCGATTGGAAGGGTAATTGGGACGATCATCTGCCACTGATCGAATTTGCCTACAACAACTGTTACCACTCTAGTATTGGAATGACACCGTTCGAAGCACTGTATGGAAGACCATGCAGATCGCCCACCTGTTGGACAGAGATCGGAGAAAGTCAAGTAATTAAGTCAGAATTAGTACAGTACTGTGCAGAGAAGGTGAAACAGATTCGGCAAAGGTTACAGACAGCGCAAAGCAGACAGAAGAGTTATGCAGATTGCCGAAGACGAGAATTGGAGTTTCAGGAAGGAGACAATGTGTTCTTGAAGGTTTCTCCGTCGAAGGGAGTTATGAGGTTTGGTAAAAAGGGGAAATTAAGTCCGAGATTCGTAGGACCATTTGAGATCTTAGAACGGGTTGGGCCAGTTGCTTACAAGTTGGCCTTACCCCCACAGTTAGCAGATGTGCACAACACATTCCATGTGTCTATGTTGAGAAAGTATGTGCCGGATACATCACACGTGTTAGACTACACGACTATGGAACTAGAAGCAGACTTATCTTTTCCGATGAAGCCTATCAAAATTCTGGATAAGAAAGATCAGGTGCTACGAAGAAAGACAATACCGTTGGTGAAAATTTTGTGGCAAAACCAGCACTCCGAGGAAATGACATTGGAAACCGAAGATGAGATGAAGAAATCCTACCCTCAACTCTTTGAAGAATAATTTGCGGCATTTCGGGGACGAAATGTTCTTTAAGGAGGGGAGGATGTAGCGATCGTAAATTTTATATTAATAAAGTGGAATTTTATTGCTCAAAGGGAGTAATTTTGAGTTTTAGAAAACTCATTAAAAATAAATTTTAAAAAAAAATTATTTTCCATCAGACCGATCGATCGCTTTTATGGTCGATAGATCGGAAGATGATCGATCGTGGTTTGGTACGATCGATCGTATCTACTGGACATTTTGAGTGTCGTTGATTTTCTGTTTTGCAGTAGCCGATCAATCGCGGTTGTAGCGTATCGATCGATGGACGATCGATCGCGTATACGGACCCGATCGATCGCCGTTAATTTTGCGATTTTCGAGGCAAATGCGTTGGGGAACCTCTTGGGCTGATTTTGGGGGATCTTTGGAGGACGTGTCTTACCTAATTAGCCCTAATCAACAGATCTAAATCTTGGTAAGTATTTCAAATTTGAAAACCCTAATTTCAATTGGTTTGATCTCAATTTAATTTAGGGAGTTAATTTGGGAATGAGATTAATTAAAAAGTTTGTGATTAGAGCTGATGGGGGATGCTGATGGCATATTCCATCCAATCAGTTGTGCCCTGTGGTGGTCGTGGTGAGAATCCCTCCATTCGAGCGTTGTGAGAATCCCTCCATTTCGTCCTCTCCTCTCCCTTTCCTTCCCAACCAGCATCAAGCCTTGCCATGTGGTGGTCGTGGTGTGAAGAATCGACAAAGTCTTGGTGTGGCGTGATCGGTGGCATACTTGCACGTCGAAGTCCGGTTCTTCAAAACAAGTAGGATGATCTTTTACCACATTTTCTCTCTGTTGTTGAATGAAATAATCAAGTACCATATCTGATTATTGGCAGTAGATATTGAATTTTGATTAGTAAGGTTATACCATGATTGTATGTGAATGTCACATGCATCGATTTACATGATGTACCGTATTTGGGTAATTGGATGCTTTCACACTTCACGTTTTTATGCCTAGATGACATCCCCATGCAGTTATATTATCCAATTCGTTTCATGTTTTGCTTTGGTGTCGGATTTGCGTGCTGTCCAACAAAAGTTGGCTGCTTTCTTGGTTAATTCTATTGAACTATACAATAGATGCTTTTATGATGAAGTTCGGTACACTAATGAAGTACCATATTCAAAATATGGTTACAGCAACGTTTATTTGAATATTGTTGCTCTCTGTTAAAACAAGACAAAGCTTAGTGGTTATGTCAGAACATTTCATACACCTCAATGTCTGTTATTAAGTGTCCTATTTGAGTAATAGAGTTTAATAGAGATACTTAACTTATTACGCAATCGGGTAGTTTGCCTAAGTGTATACCATTTGCTAAACAATGGATTAATCACCGAATATTAGTAAGATTGACTCTCTGTTGTACCTAACAGGGTCTGACATCATGTCAGTACGTCCCTGTTCACGGTAGTGTCCGGGAATACTTAGCACATTTGGTATGATGTGAACAATGGATTAAGTGGAGAGAATCACTAATCGGGTTATGAATTTGTAGCAGAAAATGAATTAAATCAACAAATTTCAGAACCATTTGGGTTCTGTAAAAGTTGTTAAGAATGTTATGATAATGTCAGAAAGGGTCATTAATGAATTAATCAAGTATATATCATTAGTTAATTTATATAACTTAAGTTAATTATTCTCGGCCAAGACTAGTCCTGCACCCACTAACCCTAATCAGAAAATGATAACTAATTGTACAAAAATCTAAAAATTATGCTGTCTATCAGGTTGCAAACTAGACTCCCAAGGTTACTTATAATAAAAATTTCAGAGGTTAATTCACTCTTTTCAAGAAGTGGCAAACGTTTGAAGTGGACTGTTCTGTTTGGGACAGAACACTGTTTTTGGTTCTAAAAACCCCAAACCGTAATATTACTATGAATTATGGATTAAGACAATATTTAAAACACTAATTGAATGTGATAAGACCTCTAGGGCCTTTGAAATAGTAATCATAAAAGTTTACTTTTAGGTCTTAGCGCTGAGAACATCTGTCCGTAATTAATCGTCCTTTGTATCTCATATCTTGAACGATCCTTTGTTCAAGAGGCCTCATTGCTTGACCTGTATTCAATGCCTATGATATGATCTATTATGGGCATGTCATTCAATCGTTTCAGTGTCGGGGATTGTCAACTCTAGGGCTAGGTATGGTGAACGTGGCAGAGCGTGATCTTTGGCGAATCTTGTGGCGTGTGTCGTTGATGAGTCATTTTGTCAGGTCACAGTTGAGTTCCCAGACTCAATCGTTTTAAGATATTGAACACTCCTTTTTGAGTCAATTCGAGTTATGTCCGAACATGGTCTTGCACTCCTGCGAAGAGTCGAATTTAGAAAGTCATGTTTCAGGCCTCTTAATGAGATTGCTCAGATGTATTCAGTGTCAATCAGTTGAAATATTTGTTTCTCCGCTAAGACTCATTTATAAGAACTCTTAGTTGGAATCATAGTATGCTCACGAGCCATAGCTAGACCCATGGTGGTCTCAGATTTATTGAACCTCTGTAGTTCAGCCGATGACGGCAATCGCATGCACTTTAGATTGTATGACATTACGGAAGGTCTGCAATCTCCGCCCATTGTGCCCGTAAGCACCGATGGGGCCAGCATCCCTAGACGCATGGTCGGGTTCCTATGTAGAACCTCTAGGATGTTCTGGTATTGATGTCCATAGGGGAAGTGGACAGAGCTGAGAGCAGAAATTGTTATCTCCAACCCTTTGGATGTTTGGAGCAGATACTCTTGTGACATCTCCTTACTCTTTGTAAGTTTAGAATCTTAAATATTGATTTTATCCTTCCTTGACCTTTGAGAGTCTCGGATGATGATTGATTTCCTGGTAAGCGAACTGCATAATTGCTGATCCTGAGTCTATTTGTACTTGTCTTCAATCTTTGAATCTTTTGACATTTGGTTTATTATTCCATTGTGGGTTTTCTTGTATTCTACTGGGTTTTTCTTATGGAATACTCATGCATCCTTTGATGCAAGGACTAAGATAGAACGGAAGTGATCGGCTATTACTTTTCTTGATGTTGGGCGCTGAAGTCAGAAGACAAGTTACTTTTAATTTATTGTTTATGTTGATGATTGTTGAACTTGCGGCCTGTGTGTCATTTTATTTTTTTAAATTGTGGAGACTTGTCGATTAATGTGATAATTAAATTAAACTTCATTTTGTTATTCTATCTCATGTACGTGGATATGGTTTAAGTCTTATCGATCCAGTATGACCCAAGCATGTAAATGGGTATGTGATGATTCGAGTATTCGGTCTGTCCCAGATTCCTACCCTTATAACCTTAATTGGATTATCGCTTCTGCTCATATTGGGGTTGTGGAAATTTGGGGCGTGACACCTTTCAAGCCTTGCCAATCCACCACAAAACTTGACTAACTCTAGGGTGGAACGTCTCTGGTTGCTTTTGAGTTTAAATTGAGAGGTTACATATATGGTTTTGGTAACCGATTGAATTAACTTAATTCCCTACCAAATAGGGTTTTGTAATCAATCTTGATTCAAGGAGGTGTAACTGATTTGGAGTCAAAGAGGCAAGCACATCTTGACTGAGATCGTGCCAATTGGAAGGATAAATCTTGGCCTTTAGATGGAGGCTCAATCTACAGTGGAGGATTAATCAAGGTGCCAATTAGATGGATAAATCTTGGCCTTTAAACTACAATAAGGAGAGATTGGCAAACTTTTTGGAGGCCTTTGGGAGTCGTGCAAGCCAAGGAGCAGAGCAGCCAGCCTTTCCTCAGTTCGTCCAAGGGGTTGTTCATACGTTGGTGGCATCGTTCATGTGGATTACGCGAAGGAGTGGAGCAATTCGTGTTGAACCGATTTACGTGCAATAGTATCGGTTTCACCTAAAGGTAGGATGCTCTTTTCCCACAAATCTATGATACTAATTTTGATGTTTCATGATGAATATGCCATATGAGCACTGATGTGAATGTTGAAATCAAGGATAATCTATTTAATTTGGTGTTGTCTAATTTGATGAAACACCAATTGATATTCGGTATGTGTTAATTATTGAATCCGATCCTTAGCAATTTAATCCCATCTCATGCATGGCTCAATCGAGATACTTCAGTGTGGTTGCTGTCCAAAGGGACTTGTCATGCTTTGGTTCATGCTGCATATTATTCTGGACATATAATGTTGTCCACTTTCTTTTATCAGATTGTTTGATTTTGTGAGTGATCATTATATGTCTCAGCGTAACCCTAATTGTTATCATTAGTGGAGTCCTAACTTTAAAGTAATAAACTTTATGAGTCATACTTGCTGGTATTCGGAGGTTACAGCATACCAAGTCAGTCTTGGGTCGTCAGATGTCAGGTCTTGAGAAAGTTGTTCCTTTTGAAATGTATTAGCCGGAAATGGGTAATTATATGAAAACAATTTTGTCTAATGGTCACCTACCAGAAGATATTAACTCTAAAGTAACAACCTTTATGGGTAATGGTTACTGGGGTTCGAAGGTTACTGTACACCAGGTCGATTCAGAAGTCAGTAAAATGTGTGTCATGTTATAACTGTTCCAATTGTAATATACAAGCCTAAAAAGAACATGTATGTATAAATAGTTTTGGAAATAGAGTTATATGAAAGAAAACACTTTAAAAATAGAGGAACACCAAATTAAATAGATTATCCTTGATATCAACATTCACATCAATGCTCATATGGCATATTCATCATGAAACATCAAAATTAGTATCATAGATTTGTGGGAAAAGTGCATCCTACCTTTAGGTGAAACCGATACTATTGCACGTAAATCGGTTCAACATGAATTGCTCCACTCCTTCACGTAATCCACACGAACGATGCCGCCAATGTATGAAGAACCCCTTGGACAAACTGAGGAAAGGCTGGCTGCTCTGCTCCTTAGCTTGCATGACTCCCAAAGGCCTCCAAAAAGCTTGCCGACCTCTCCTTATTGTAGTTTAAATAGGAAAACCTAATCACCTTGATTAATCCTCCATTGTAGATTGAACCTCCATCTAAAGGCCAAGATTTATCCTCCCAATTGGCACGATCTCAGTCAGGATGTGCTTGCCTCTTTGACTCCAAATTAGTTACACCTTGAATCAAGATTGATTACAATCCCCTATTTGGTAGGAATTAAGTTAATTCAATCGGTTACCAAAACCATATGTGTAACCTCTCAATTTAAACTCAAACGCACGATCCCTATTCTTGCCACATGGCATCACTTAAACCATCTATGTAACTGACCACTAATCACATCCAAATCCAATCCTTTGATTATCTTAATTACCCAATTTGAAAAATCTAATTCCTATTCAAATTCAAAACGATTTTTAGACTAGGAAATTATTTCAATTTCCCTAAGATTTGGTCCCTAATTCGTGGGCTAATTAGGTAGATTACATCACTAAAAATCCTCATAAATTTCATTAAAAAGATATCAAAGAGATCGCATTCAAAATCTCAAGAAATACGGCGATCGATCAGCAAATCGTAAATACCGAGAGCCGTTTCCAACCAGTAGATACGATCGATTGCTTTTTCAGTCGATCAATCGTGTGGATCAAACTCTCGCACAACAGCCAACCCGATCGATCGATCTCTTAACGCGATCGATCAGTTGTTACACTAGAACACCCGATGAATTTCTCCAGTAAATACGATCGATCGTTGATCTCACGATCAATCTCCTGGAGCGGTAACCACATACAGATGACCCGATCGATTACTTCTTTTGATGCGATCGATCGCGTCAAAAAAGATTGAAAAATTCAAATTTTAAGTCCCTTTTGAATCTTTTTCAAATCAAAAATCAAAGTTCATCAATTTAAGGGAATTTTCCAGCTTTAATACTTGAAAATTTCTTGGTATTACAAGCATATACTCCGAAACGCTCATGTATGACCATCTTAAGCCTTGGGATCTAAACCTCACATATAGGGTGTTCCGCAATTTAGCATCTATTCCAGCCCGAACATAGACAGGATGCTCCCTGATGATACGAGGTTCTAGATCAAAATAAATAGATGGAGATCCATCCTCGAAATCCACTCGTATCTTGGGCGACGATGGCCCCTCTCTGTCTATCCACTCTACCAGAAAGTCCACATCCTCGGTAGGGTCATAGTCTAGGTATGGGTCAAACTCAAGGTCACTCCTGGGTAAAGGTTGCACATCTTCCGTTGGAGCCTGATTGTCTTCTACGTCTATTCTGAATGGATTAGCCTATGTCCCCAAACCTATGTTTCCTTGTCTCCACTCTTCTAACCACTGTTTAGTAGCTTCTTATTTTTCACTCTCATAGATCCTTCCGCTCCTTATTCTAGCAATTAGACCTATACAAGAAATGTCATTAGTATAACTACAAGGTATGGTCAACTATATCTAGTCGATTCTTCTAAGTTTTCCTCGATCTTCTCTAATCCCAGCTAAATTCTACTACATCACTTCATATATTAACAGTGTTCTTTCAAGGCTGTAATGAACTAATGCTTTGATATCAAGCTGTCATGCCCCGAAATTCTCGGCCTCGATCAGAGTGCGGAAGTCATCAATAATACCAATGATCTTGAGGCTAGAAACCCGGGCACGCGATCGAATACTTGATCGATCCCGTCAACTACACCATCTCAAAAGGATGGGTAATCGACACTGCACATTCATTCAGTCTCAAAACCAAACATTGTTAATATAAATGAAATAAAAATCCATAATCCTGAAAAATCTTATTACAATCATTAAAATAGTCAACAGATAAAAATCACAAAAGTTTGGTACACACTTGCCAACACTCCAATATAGTTCAGTAATAAGTAAAATAATAAATAATTTGCAATCTTCTGCCCGGTGCACCCAGCAACTCCTCCTGGAATCGCGACCTATCCTGAGTCATTCTCTTTTCATGCCTGCATAAGAGGATGCATGAGTACTCTACAAAGATACTCAGTAGGATGTAAAAACCCATAGAAGATACAATAGATGGCATTGAAGAAAAGTTCAACAAAATAGAATTGAATAATCAATGGTATCAAGACTAAACACATGGTTTACTTTACTTGAGTAATAACATCAATCAACGACAACCCCAACTCGCAAGTATGGGGAAAAAGTAATAATAATCATGACTCCAAACAACTACAAGTGTAGGGAGAGAAGTTACCATAGTCAAGACTCCGAACATCCAAAGTGCAGGGAGACAAGTTACCATATTCAAGACTCTGAACATTCAAAGTGTAGGGAGAAGATATCAACAAATACTAACTCCAAACCTCCATAGTGTAAGGAGTTTTCAATTTCTACTCTATGATCTTTACCACTCGCAAGTAGACACTTACTAGATCATCCTAGATGTTCTATCTTTGGAACCCGGCCATGCATCTAGGAATGCTGGCCCCATCGGTGCTTACGAGCACAATGGGCGGAGACTACAAGACCTTCTGTAATATCTTATAATCTAAAATGTACGTATGTGCTTCTCATTGAGCTGAACTACATAGGTTCAATATAAATCGGAGATCACTCTTGATCTAGCAATGGCTCTCTGAACATACTATGATTCCATCTCGGAGAGATCCTCGCAAGGACTCTAGTGGAGAAACAATCAATATCAATATGAGCAATATCTCATAAAACAGAAGTTGCAACACTCTAGAATTCAAGATATCATTCATCAATACTTGCCTCACTTTAGGAGTACAACCGAAACTTCATTATCTCTATCAGAATAAGACTCACCATAGAAGTACCAATGAGATTTTCAATATCTCAATCAGCAGATGACTCACAACATGAGTATCAATAGGCTTTCAATACATTTGACAACTTACACCTTGCATAGCCCTAGATAGGAAGAACCCAGAAATCAATTGAATATAAGAATCACATGTCCAAATTCAAACACGATAATCGGGTTCGAGAGTTCGGACCCTAGTTGGAAACTCAACTGACTCAAAACTGTATACAAAAGGCAGAGACATTTGGAACATACGATAGTCGGGTCCTGAAAGCTGTCTTGGATATATCCTCCTCCTTGATCCTTAACTGATGGTATCCAGATCTCAGATCAATCCTTGAAAATACTTTTGCTGATTGCAACTGATCAAACAAATCATCTATTCTAGGCAAAGGATATTTATTCTTCACCGTGACTTGGTTCAACATACGATAGTCAATACACAGTCTCATCGATCCATCTTTCTTCTTTACAAATAATACTGGTGCACCCCAAGGGGAAACACTAGGCCGTATGAATCTCTTATCCAACAACTCTTGCAACTGCACTTTCAATTCTTTCAACTCAGCCGGCGCCATTCTATAAGGTGCTTTCGAAATAGGTGCTGTTCCCGGTATCAATTCAATCTTAAAATCAATCTCTCTCTTTGGTGGCAAACCAGGTAACTCATCAGGAAAGACTTCGGGAAAATCCTTCACTACCTCAATATCCTCAACTCTTAGGGTAGGCACCTCAACAGGTGTCACATTAGCTAAATAGGCTCTACAACCTTTAGCCAGTAATTTCTGAGCTTTAACAGCTGATATCAAACAATCTCCTTTTCTATACCGGATTCCCTAAAACAATAGTTCTTTCTCTCCAGGAATTTTAAAATAAACTCTCTTTTTAGTACAATCCACTAGTGCACTATATTTTGATAACCAGTCCATTCCCAAGATTACATCAAAATCACACATATCAAGTAGCACAAGATTAGCAAGCAAAATTCTATCTTCTATAAGCACAGGAGAGTTTTCAATATATTCGGTTGCTATCACCGAATCTCCCATAGGAGTAGAAATCATCAAATCATCACTCAGTCTAGACAATGACTTATCTAGACTTAAAGCAAACACCGAAGAAATAAAAGATCGCGACGCTCCCGGGTCTATTAACACTCTAGCAAAACGATTGAGGATAAGAAGAGTACCTTCAATAACCTCATCAGAACCACGCGCATCTTCGGATGATAAGGCAAAGATTCTCGCCTGAGTCTTCTTATTCATATCAGCCCCGGTCTTCTTTCCACGGTTAGGGCAATAAGGAGAGATATGCCCAACCTCATTGCACAAGTAGCATCTCCGGGGATCCGTAGGACACGGCTTACCCCTATGCAAATCCTGTCCACAAATCCTGCAACGACCTCCATTCATAGTACCGTTGTCATTGCCTCTAAACTGTTGACGTTGTGCCCCATTCATCCGGTTCTGCTGCTGCTGCCTTTGCTGCTTAAAGGGACGCTGATTCCCACGATTAACATTATTGTTAAAACGCTTCTCCCCAGAACGTTTCAGCTTATTCTCTTGAGTTTTGACCTGATTGGTCCTCCTCTCCAAAGTTCTTTTAAAATCATCCTCCAAAATGGAAGCTAGCTCGACCGCCTTTCCTACTGTCGTCGGTTGGGAAACCAACACCCTCGACCTTAAGCCGTCCTTCAGTCCGTCCACAAAACGTTGCGCTTTAATCAATTCATTAGGGCAAGCATTAGTAGCAAATCGTTGAAGTTGTTCAAACTTCGTCTCATACTGAAGCACAGTCATCGATCCTTGCACTACAAGAATTCTTTCTCCTTGCGTCGCTAAATATGGGAAGGAAAGTACTTGATGTTGAACACCTCCTTAAATTCTTCCCAAGAGATCTCCTGATTCGCAGTAAAGTTGTTGCGCTCGGCGGACTCCCACCAAAATACCGCCTCACCAACAAATAGGAAAGTAGCATAAATCACCCGATCAGCCTCGGGTACCTTCATGCCCTTGAACAGCTTCTCCACTTCGACTAACCAACGTTCCGCCTTTTCTGGGTCATCCTCACCAGAAAACTGAGGCCCAGCCCTCTTAAATCGCTCAAGTGTGGGCGCCTTAGCATTATTATTATTACTTCCACCATTTCGCAATTCAGCCGCCAATTGCCTAACCATATCAGACATGTTCTGACTAGCTCCCTCTTCCTGCGAAGGATTAGGGTTCGCATTGGTTCGATGTCCACGATTTCCTGAGTTCACCATTCTCGCGTATCTACAGTCAAAGAAAGGAGATGAATTAGAAATCTTACATATAGCTCAATTTGTAATTCACCTCTCATTCCTTTGACTCCTAGCAACGCTCACACAAAACACACAAATAAAAACAATCACAAGGCAAGCATTAAAGCAAATAATTCTTTTATTCATTAATAAAAAGATTCCTACACTGAGATCCCTTATAACCAGGGTTTTTATTACAAAAATTTTATAAAACTAAAATCTTTCCTAACTCCCCTTCAAATTCTGATCTTCAAAGATATTCATCTAGTATCATTAGTGCTATCGGGGTCGGAGCAAGCCTTAACTCACGATGCCAACAAATCTCCCATCCTGTCATGTAGGGCCATCTATACCCCATAGACTTAAACCTGTGATACAAAATATCGTTAAGCCCTTCATCTGTCTTTGCCCGCACATATACCGGGTGAAATCTCACTATCAAGTCTTCTATGGCCACATACTCTGGTGGCGATCCATCCCCATACTCTATTCGGATTATGGGTGTCTGTGGTCCATGTCCATCCACCCATTCGACTGGATAGTCGGCATCTCTAAAAGGGTCATAGGCAGGTACAGGCTCTACTTCAGCAACTGGTTCCTGAACTTCTTCTATATCAATCTGTAATGGGTCATCTTCGGTTCCTCTCCCTATGTCTTTCTTCTTCCAGTCCTCGAGCCACTGCCTAACGGCTTCTTGTTTGTCTTTCTCATAGATCCTACCGCTTCTTGTTCTAGCCATTTAAACCTACACAAGAAACGTCATTATTAGTCTTCTAAAATAAGGTTTCAGTTTCTATCTATGAATCTACTCTCATATAGTAAGTTCTTCTAGATACCCCTTTTACTTTCTATTTCGTTCTACTATTTCATCTCATAATTCAGCAATGTCCGTACTGTATTAGACTGACTTTCAGGGCTCCGATACCATGCTGTCACGCCCCGAAAGATCGGAGTGCGGAAGCCAATCAAAGAGATACAAATGGAGGTAGAGATCCCGGGCGCGAGACCGAACAGTCGATTTACCCACCGATTACAATCATCTCAAAAGGACGTGTAACCGATTATGCCCGCAATCAGTGTAATACAATAATAGACATCAATGAATACTATGAAAAGAATTTACTTAATAATAATCTCTTTAAAAAGGTCAAATAAAATAAACCTATAAGTCTATGGCACACAATTGCCAATAATGTCATAAGCATCAATAAAAAGCAAAACAAATAACTAAAGCGTTTTTAAACTCTTCTCGGCGCCTGCAATCAACCATTCCACTACTGCACTTCCTGACCTCAATTTCCATTTGCGCCTGCATCAGAGGATGCATGAGTATTTCATAGAAACACTCACTAGGATGTAAAAACCCACTGAATGAAAACAAGCAGTATGATGAAAATAAGAATAACAAGGGATGTGAACATCTCACAACATCTAAACTGAACCGAGGTCTATACACCTGCAAGGTTAGTCAATAACAATTCCAACTCGCAAGTAAGGAAAACATCAATAAGGCTCCTACTACACATATGAGTAAGGAGGGAATAATAATCATATCAAAGGCTCCAGACATCGAAAGTGAAAGGAGTTACAATTTCTGCCCGCTGAACCTGGTCGCTCGCAAGTGACTAAACATACCAGAACCACCCTAGGGGTTCTCTCTTTGGAACCCTGCCATGCGTCTAGGATGCTGGCCCCACCAGTGCTTACGGACACGATGGGCGGAGACTGAGGACCTTCCGTAATGTCCACAATCTAACGTACGTATAGTGCCTCCTTTCGGGCAATATGGAATCGCAATTTCATAATTATAAGTGACCTCGCAAGATCTAGCAATGGCTTATTTGAGCATACTATGAAACCACTAAAGGGAGAGTCTCGCAAGGTCTCCAGTGGAAGAAACAACCATGTAATCAATATGAGCAATATCTCAAAGGAATAGAGGTCTCAACACTCTAAGAACATAGGGTATCTCTTACCAGAATAGAATCTCTAAAGGAGTATGGATAGAACATCAAAGTCTTTAGTCAACACATAATTCACTCATTGGAGTAGCATAGAACAACAAGACAACTCACACAAGGTGTAACATATAATCAATCTGTACCTTTCATGCTCAGCCCTAGATAGGAATTCTTCATTCGCATTAGAGTGTTATAATACCAATATCAAAGATAAGAAATCAAGGAATTATCCTTCATAAATGAATTATATCTAACCCAATTCTTACTGTGATATTCCATAAGTATATAGTTTGATTTCTGTTATTAGCATATTAATTGTTATCATATCATATTATATGATATTATTTATATACTTAGTATTTTCTCTCAATTCTGCTCACTGTCTCCTGCACAACAGTCCCCTTCCGACGGCTACCGTGCTCTGTACAGTAAGAATTAACCTCTGAAATTTTTACTGATAATACCCTCGTGCGTCTAGTTTCTAACCCCACTGATTTTATATTTTTCCGATTTAATTTGAATTATATATGAATTATTTACAACCGACTGTCAGCACAGAAACAGTTCTGGCCGAGATTAGGACTCTTCATTAACTTGATTATCTTACTTAATAACACATTATAAATGATAATACATTAATAACAGAACATATACTCCCCTCCTAGGTCAATTACAGAACCTAGAATCATCTGTGATTACTAAAGTTCACTCCTTTCTTGCATTCTTATAAAGATAACATAGTTTATAAGCATTAATAACCCCAAACGAGACAATTAATGTAAGACACACCTTAAAAGCACAAACTCAACGTGTAACATCATCAACTAATCAATAACAGAACCTTTAATCCTCTGGAAAATTAATAAAGCATTCAACTTTATATGCGAATTCCCATCTAGAAGTGAAACATGAATGCACATATGATTTAAGATGCACTACGCATAGAAATAGGAATATAACTCAATCATCTCGCAAGAATCCCAACGACAACTAAGGTGTTGAATCAAAACACTCATCAAAAGCAGATATAATCAAAAGAGAGAAGAGGGGAAAAACCATCCTACTTAATCCTCCAAAGATCTCGCCTTTCTACACGCCTCTCGTCTCTTCCGCTTCTTCTAAAGCTCCCGCTCCAAGCTCTCGCAACTCCCACAAGAACAAGCCTCCAAGGAGATGGGTGAACGTGGGAAGGAGAAGGGAAAGCTCTTTGGACGTTCTAGGGCTAGAACAAGCCAATACTCTAAGGTTTATATAGAGTTGGGAGAGAATCTATTCTCAAACCAATCTTCCAAATCATGGACACTTCCAACCAATGGGAAGGCCTCAAAATCTTATAGGAGACGTGCAAATCAAGTCCCAATGGGATTTGGTATCTTTCCCAAATAAATCCACCCAAAGATAAGCTTGAAAACGCAAAACCGCAACTGGCGATCGATCAGCAATACGGCGATCGATCGTCGTATGCGCTGTTTTAACACTATACGCTACTGCCGATCGATCGCTATTACAGCCGATCGATCTCTTTACGCGAAACACAAAATTTACAAATTCCAGTAACTACGATCGATCGGTTTGGTAAGGCGTCGATCGGCTCAGCTTGCCGATCGATCGGCTCTTATGGCGATCGATCGCTGTCACGTTTAATCAAATTCAATTTCTCATATCTTTTTACCCCGAACTCCAAATCGCACATAATAGGTGGCGTTGGAAAGCTCTTCTCACCAACTTTAATTTGCACAAGGCACAACACAATCAATTCAAACGTTAAGAGGGTCAAATTTCGGTTTTAAGATACTTACTAATTTTTTGGATGTTACACTTATAATGTATAATAAGTGTTGTTGTAACCTTATTGTACCATATTCCTTTGTATTAGTAAGTATTAATATCTTTTGACTTAAATACAATACACTATTTTATACATATCAGTCCACTTCTGACGGTCCCCATCGCCAGCACAGTTCGACCTAAGTTATGAAATTTTTACTGTGATTAGCCGTGAGAGTCTAGTTTTTAACCCCACTAATGGAAAAATTGTCTGATTTTTCTGTAATTAGTTATGATTATTGAATCACAGGTCATCGGCGCAGAAGCAGTTTTGGCCGAGAGCATTAATATTAATTCCATATGATTAACTGTACTAATCATCCTCTATTTTGATTAATAAAGCCTTGCTAACCCTGATTACTTACTTCTTAGGTCCATTATAGAACTTAGTGGTTATGGAATTTTGTAATTTACATACCTTAAGGTGCATTTTACCATCCAAACCTACTTATATGAGTACCACCTTGATAATATAAGTATTCATCAAACAAGACAACTAAATCCAGACACTTGCATGCACAAATCGGATGACTGATAGAACATAAAAGACTCTTTTCAATGGTCAGTAAGCCATGACACAACAATGCTGACATGTCCCATGATAATCGTTCATTTTCTAATTACAAAAAGTGCCCTTTCTCGATTATTAAATTGTATAGCTTAGGAATCGTTGTAACTTAACACCATGACAAATATGAAATGGACAGAACGTGACAATGTCAATAAGATCATGAATTCGAGTCAATAAACGTCCAAACAACACCGGGGTACCCTCTAGGCACTAGCACATGTACATAGAAGGAATATCGATAAGAATGATTCAAATACACACATATATAACACATTCATATGAAATTCCTTCATGAACTAAATGAATCCACTCGATCATCAATAAAAAGATAAGATATATGGCATAAGATAATCAACAAGACATCCTTCACATTCAATAGGAAATCTAGAATAAAGGTAAGGGAAAAACCATCCTACTAAACTTGAATGTGATATCCTCTTGCTTCCTTGTGATCGTGTTGGCTTCCTCTATGCAACCCCGCCCTCGTTCTTTTGATCGGATGAGTCTAGAGTCAAGGGAGAGGGCAATATGGTGCTGCTTTGGAGCAGGAAGTAGGAGATTATTTGAAGTAAGAGAATCTAGGAAAGAAATTTAACCTAATTGGGATAGGTAACCACATATAAAAACACCAAAGAAGAGGGGGGTGACCCTTCTTGTTTGCCGACCACCCCTCCCTTGTGTGTTGATCATGTGCCATGTCTTAACCATCTCGTCTCACACACACATGACCTCACACATGCCATGCCCCTACTCTGGCGCCCAGGTGCACCTAACGTTCAGGTGTGTTTGGCCCCTAGTGGGTTTAGCACTCAGTGCTCCTTCGACTTCTGATCAACGTGCAATTACATCAAATCTCGTAACTTCTCACGTGACCATACTTCATCTTAATGAATCACCTCGCTCATACAAGTCGCCACGTCCAGTACTCGTACCCTGGCGCCTCGCCCCACTCTTGGCATAAGGTGTCCTCAAACCCTAGTGCCAAACTAGCCTCAACGTCATGGCTAATCCTTGCGCCCTGGTAACCTGCCTAATTGGTCTAATGATTAAGTAATTCATCACGCATCACATCAATCATTCAACATAGCAAAACACATGCCATAACCAAAATCCAAGTAGGCAGCTAAACTTTTCTAATTTAGACCAGTTTTCTAAATTAGCAGTTTAGAAAACATACCGATTTTTTGGGTGTTACAAAAAGTCATTAAATAACTGATAATAAAAATTATTAAAATATCCTTGGCCAACATTCCAATAATACTATCATTAATGAACTAAAATAAAAGATAACTTTATCAGTCGTCAGCAGTCTTCGAGCTTTTCCTCACTACAACTTTATCAAATCTAATATTTCTTCAAGCCTGCATCATAAGATGCATGAGTATTCCGAAGATATACCCAGTAGGATGCAAAAACCTAAAGATACAATCGATGGCACAAAGAAAGTTCAACAAAAGACAATTGAATATTCAATAATATCAGGACTAAACAAAAAGTTTTATTTACATGCTCGCAAGTATAGGGAGAAGATAATAAACATCAAGACTCCGAACAATAAAAAGTGTACGGAGAAGATATCAACTTTTACTGACTCCAGACTTCCATAGTGTAAGGAGATTTCAATTTATGTTCTCTGATCTTACCATTCCCAAGTGGATACTTGCAAGATCACCATAGAGGTTCTCTCTTTGGAACCTGGCCATGCATCTAAGATGCTGGCCCCATCGGTGCTTACAGGCACAATGGGCGGAGACTATAAGACCTTCCTTAATATCTTGTAATCTAGAATGCACGTATATGCCTCTCTTTGGGCGGGAACTACTTAGGTTCTATATAAATCGAAGATCACTCTAGATCTAGCAATGGCTCTCTGAGCATACTATGATTCCACCTCAGAGAGATCCTTGCCTGGTCTCTTAGTGAAGATACATTCAACAAATAACTGAGCAACAATTCTCATAACAGAGGTCGCAAGACTTTAGAATTCAATGTATCATTTTCCAACGTTTGACTCACCGAGGAGTACTAATGCGATTTCAATATCTCTATCAGCATACGACTCACCAAAGGATTATCAATGAGTTTTCTATATCTCTAGCAGCATACGACTCACCAAAGGATTGTCAATGAGATTTCTATATCACTCTTAGCATACGACTCAACAAAGGAGTATCAATTAGATTTCTACATCTTTAGGTACCACTAACCTTCCTTTGAACGAATACTTCCATCCGTACCCTTACCAAAATCCGGCTTGTCCAACAATTTTTGTAACTATGGATTTACCTTTTGTGCTCCTAGCACCTTCTCATATATCATCGACCATATTGAAAGATTCGCAAGGAAAGACGTCCGCTGCTGTGTTGGCTATTCCAGATAACACTCCCCAATATTCCGTACTAATTTCCATTCTTGCATCATCATGTGCACAACCAGCTCTGTCTTTCTGCTCAATGCATCTGCTACCACATTTGCCTTTCCTCGGTGATAGTGGATTGAAAAATCATAGTCCTTTAGGTATTCCAACCATCTCCTTTGTCTCATGTTCAAATCCTTTTGGGAGAAAATATACTTCAAACTTTTGTAATCCGTATACACTTCAAATGTTTCACCATAAAGATAATGTCTCTAGATCTTCAAAGCAAAACCACTGGAACTACTTTCTAGTCATGTGTCAGATAATTCTGTTCATGAATCTTCAGCTGTCTAGAAGCATACGCAACTCCATGGCCATGTTGCAACATCAAGCATCCCAATCCATTCTTCGAAGCATCACTATAAATAACAACACCTCATGATCCTGATAGCAATGTCAGAATCGGTACATATGTCAACCTCCTCTTCAACTCCTTGAAGCCTCTGTCACAAGCATTATCCCAGATGAACTTCGCTCCTTTTCGAGACAATTTGGTCATTGACAATGCTAAACTAGAAAATCCTTCAATAAATCTTTGATAGTATCATGATAATCCCAAGAAACTCCGAATCTCTGTCACATTCTTTAGTTATTCCCACTTCAGAACTGCTTCCACCTTTGTTGGATCCATAGATACTCCATATTTAGAAATAACATGTCCAAGAAAATTCACTTGATTCAACCAAAATTCACAGTTGCTAAATTTTGTGTATAGCTGATTGTGCTTCAAAATCTGTAACACTTGAGTCAAGTGTTCTCTATGATCCTCCAAAATTATTGAATACACTAAAATATCATCAACAAATATGATCATGAATTGATCCAACAAATCCACAAAAATCTTGTTCATCATGTCCATGTACACTGCTGGTGCATTCGTCAATCCAAAAGGCATCACCAAGAACTCATACTGTCTATATCTAGTTCTGAATGTTGTCTTGGACATATCCTCCTCCTTAATCCGTAGTTGATAGTATCCAAATCTCATATCAATCCTCGAGAAAACCTTTGCGGATTGCAAATGATCAAATAGATCATCGATCCTGGGTAATGGAAACATGTTCTTCACTGTAACTTGGTTCAACATACGGTAATCAATACACAATCTCATGGACCCATCCTTTTTCTTCACAAATAATATCGGCGCTCCCCATGGTGAAACATTAGGCCAAATAAACTGTTTGTCCAATAATTCTTGTAACTGCTCCTTCAGCTCTTTCAATTTTGCTGATGCCATCCGATACGGAGCCTTAGATATCGGTGTTGTTCTCTGTCATTAAATTAATGGTGAAATCAATATCCCTCCTTGGTGGCAAACTAGGCAACTCATCCGAAAAGACTTCTTGGAAATTTCGCACTACCTCAATCTCCTCAATTATAGGTGAAGGTATCTCCAAATGTACTACACTTGCTAGATATGCTCTACATCCTTTGGCTATAAGTTTCTGGGTTTTTACTGCTGATATCATATAATTCTCCTTCATAGGACGAATCCTCTGAAACACTAGTTCTTTCTCTTCAGGAATTCTAAAGTAAACATTTTTCTTACGACACTCTACGT
Source organism: Houttuynia cordata (assembly GCA_039654745.1). Lineage (NCBI taxonomy): Eukaryota > Viridiplantae > Streptophyta > Magnoliopsida > Piperales > Saururaceae > Houttuynia > Houttuynia cordata. The sequence goes on along the minus strand of CM077507.1, from coordinate 42,045,532 downwards.
TGGCATTGAATCTAGCTAACCAGTCCATCCCCAATATCACATCAAAATCAATCATATCAAGCAATATAAAATCAGCATCCAAAACTCTATCCCAAACTACAACTGGGGTGTTTTGCCTGGATAGTGCTTTTTGCAATCCAAACCAGAATACTGCAACTGTTCGAACAGATTAGTCATCTCGCCCAAGTGCTTAGTAAAATTATCTCCTTCAATTCTCTTCTAGTCAAACACTCGATGTAGCATGTAAACAACATTTTTGGCAGAAAACTTTTCATACATCTCAACAAGTTTATTCATCAACTCTTTTGTGGTCTTAGCCTCAGACACATTAAATATATTGGAGGGATTCAGAATTAACTGGACTAAGGCTCTGGTCTTTACATCAAACTCATTTCATTCATCATCTTTCATCAAAGCGGTTCTAGCATCCCTCCCCTTTAACGGTCTCCATAAATATTGTTGCCTCAAATAATCCTCTATCTAGATCTTCCATAAGGCAAAATTCTTGCTATTTAGTTTCTTAATTCTTAGTTTTGTATCATTCGACGCATTCCCATTTAATAAATAACACAATTAAGCAGGAAATATAATTAAACCACAAGTGCTCGACTTTCCCCACATATGACGTGACTTGTTGGGATTCAAGGGGTATAAAGACTCCCAACCCGACTAGTAGTTATAACAAGTACAATAATAGCATAGCCCCAATATGTAACATGAAATAATTCGTCACACGATTGGTTAGTTTTATTGAGATGTGGGGTCCACAATAAAAGTCTAGGCGTGTCGAGCAAGTGAGTCACCTTTCATTGTAGAGACCTCTTGATCTAGACCTTCAACCTAGGGTTGCGCCAGGTAGCTATTGTCGCCGTCTCCGGCCATCCGGCGGGAGAATAATTACATAAAAATGTTATCTAGTTTTGGTATGCTATTTTTGCTAATTGTCTTGATTAAAAGTGACCTAAGAGAGTACAGAAGTAGAATATAACCAAATTTAGATATGATTTTATTACCAATAAGTAATAAATCGGATACAAAGTTCAGAGCATGAGGCAAAAAGAATCATTAAATTAAAGATCGAAACCACTACAAGTTACAAACTAGCTAACTCTTGATTTTTTATCTGCATGTTGGGCATGAATTTTTTATCCTATGCCAAGGAGTGATACAATCTGAATGAAACATATACCTGCAAGGCTTCCTTGTGAACTCTTGCCCACCCCAAAACTCGTTGAGGCATACCGAGCACTCCGATGACGGGTCATCATCTACAAATCTCCCCTTCTCCAATGCGTCTACTGCAGCCTTCGACGCCAGATTAGGGGTCAGCATCAGCTCTTCTTCCGGGAAGTGAGCAGCCGCAACTTCAATACGCACCCCCAATCTTTGGAATGGCTTTCTCTGGCATTCCTTGGCCACCTCCTTGCGCATAACTTGAACAACCTCTCCGCCTATTTGACATGCCACGACCGGACTCAAGGTATTGTCTCGGGCGGGCAAAGTTTGCATGATCCTCTCCTCGATCTTGGCCGATGTGGAGAACACTTGTGGTTGTGAGAATTTGAAAAGACGACCGAAGACGATAATCTTGAAGGCGTGTTCCATGAAGGGTTCATCAGACATGAAGATGCCTCTGTAGTGTTTGCTGGTGAAGAAGAGGTTTAGTTCCACTTGAGAGACCTCAGACTCAGGTGGGCCCATGGACTTTTGATGAGGAACTATTCTGTAGCTGTAGTGCAGTTCCATGGCTGTGCCTGTCTGAGAAGAAAAAGAAGTAAACCATGCAAAGATATGGACTGATATATTCATGGAAAGTTTAGTCATGGAAGTTTTCCATCTGGGGTCTGTCAAATAAAGATGGTTTTTCCTATAAATTGTACAAAATTATATTTTGCCATTATTTACAAACCAAGCCCTTCTTGTTTGGTTTCATTTGTTAAGCATAGAAAGGAAAGAAATTGGAAAATTAATTCAAGCAAAAAAGTTACAGCTCTAATAAAAATAACTAGTCAAGAAGATGAACTTAAAACTAACCAGCTAACTGAATTCTAATTAGCAGTATCTATGTTATGCAATTTAACTTAACTACTAATTTTTGAATGTAAAATGTGGAAAATAGAAAATTGCAAAAATACTCTAAACTATAATTATAAGTATGTATGTTAAATACCTTAACGTTTTTTTTTTCGCTAACAAAGAAACTTTATTCAACAAACGATGACAATACAAGCAAAGAGTCCTCATATACAACAACACAAGGGGAGGAGGACTCAACTACACACACACACACATCCACAATTTCTCAAAATAGAAAAATAAAAAATATCCAGTAAAAATACCATTTATACTATATACCAATGACGAAGAACCTCAAACCCAACCATCCTGGGCTATCTCTAAAGGGTCGGGAGAGAGAGAGCACTGATTGGAGCAATTGCCCCAAAAGGACAACCTCCAAATGAAGCACCTTTATCCATGGAAACCACCACGGGACCCGATTGCATCTACATGAAAACCAACGGAAGGGGATCCAAGGATCAAGGGGGAGGAGAAGAAGCAAAGCTTCACTCTCACTACCCTCATGCCCAACAAAAACCCACAAGAAAAAACTAAAAAAGGTAGAGAAATGTGCCGCCATCCCAGGGACACAGACTTCGGGCAAACACCAGTAAAGCCAGACTGCGAGCCTGTCACCGGCGAAGAGAGGGGAGGTCGGAGCAAGAGAAGCTAGGAGGGTAGGAGACTTCGAAGTTCGCCACCCTTCCAATGGTTCTCTGCCCCTCTCCCGCCAGCCCAGAACCACAGCGACCAAGGCAAGGATGGAAGACCTGTATAGGACGGGATGGGGAAAAAAAAGGGAAGGAAAGGGGAAAGGGGGGTTGCTGGAGGAAATAGAGGAGAGAGGGGAGAGCTTCTCTCTCCTCCCGATTCGGCCTCCCCTTTTTTAGATGGTATAATTAAATACCTTAACTTAATCACTAATAGGATGTAATAATGGTAAAAATTAGGAATTCTTTTCAAATCAATAGAATTTAATTATGAAATGATAAAAGGCAAAACCATAAAATTGAGGAGTTCTGCTAGGAGTATGACACTAATTCTCTGATTTTAGGCAATTCTCCCTTAACAAGTGTTTCTATATACTCCATTCATCCAAAATATCTTGGCCTGCATTTAAAAATGAGTTAAATTTATTGGCCTATACGGCCCAGCATACCCGTGCATATGCACGTTCATGAGGAACTATAGGCCTGTAGGGCAAATCCAGCAACCTAATACTAGATCGGTAATTTTTCAAATGCAGCCAGGTTTTTTTGGGTCGAGGGAGTACAATACCTGGTAAGGCTATGAGAACCTAAACAAGACTAACATCTCTCGAAGACTCTTAAAATGGACGACTGCAATCTGAATATAAAAAAATAGAGGATTGCAATCTCTCTATGACATGGACTGTTGGAAAATTTGTATGAGATAGTACTCAAGAGGGAATGCACGTTACCCGTTGATGTTCATTTATACTCAAATAGAACCTAAAATAGAAATTGAAATCCACACGTCCAAGGCACAATGATTACACTGCTGACTTTGAAATAGATATTGCCACCCTCTTATGCACGGGCTTTCTCCAGCAATCTATTCCCAAGATACAACGGACCAATTTGACAAGTGGTGCACTTCTTCTCGTCAAACTCGAACTCAGAGAAAAGAATCTGTTGCCTTCTTGAAAGATGAATCACCATTGAAGAAGGAAGTGAAAACCAAGAGTAATTTGTGTTTTCTATCTCTTTCTATATCTTTATTCGTGTTTTTCCCTTCAGAATATATAGTAGGACTCAATTAGGTTCTTTCTGTAAAGAAAGAACGCAACTTTTAGAAGAAAACAGTCAAAAACCGCACGTAACCGTAAACGTGATTGATCGCTATTACAGGCAATCGATCGCCTCGGGTGAATTCTCAATTTTGCGAAAATCACAGTAGATACGATTGATCGATCGATCGCGTTAATATATACGATCGATCGGCTCCTAATTTCCACAAAATGAATAGCCATTTGATAAAAAATCAAAGGCTCTAGATGCAAGTGCTAAGTGCTAAGTGCGCCACTAAATTGTCACAATGCGTCCATTCGCCCACGCCATATGCGTGTACGTATGTGTGTACCTTTAGGTACACCTTTGAATGTCTACATCATCAATTGGAGAGAGTATTTAGAGCAATAAGATACACATAGAGAAAGATTCATTTCTCATATATACCCTATCACACTCAAGTGTGTTTCTTATGTGGGACTAAATGGATCTCCCAATTAACTTAGCACAAAGTTAATATTATATTACCACTAATCTTATTTCAATCACTCAATCAAATGTGTGCCTTAGATAGAATTCCATTAGTGGGCTCTCACCACTAATTTAGTTTCGGCCTATCTACCCAAACCAAATCCCATCTAACACATATGGGCCCTTCATTCCACAATAAAAACCCAACATAGACATCTACAGCAAATCTTGAAAGGCCGTGAACAATTCCATTTGCTTCCCTGAAGACATGGTGGTCGTAATATTAAAGGAGAATTCCGCAGCTTCTCGGTCCTTGAGAATTGATTCTGTGTCCTTTGAAGATTTTGAATCACAGATAAGCATCTAAAAAAAGCACCACATTTGTAAGACACGACTGCCCAGCCAAACTGCTAGCCGAAAAAGTGGAGCAGATTACGAAATCTCTACCAAAAAAGAAAAATGCTTCACCTAAGTTTACTTACCCACAATTTCACCCACGTTGATGTGGCAAGTTTAAAAGGACTATGTCACTCACTTTCCTTTTAAAATGCCAGCCGGTAGGTGAAACTGTGAGTGACCTAAAGGATGGGTAGCATTACTCACCAAAAAATGGAGCAGAAAAGATGTAGCCGATTTCTGCTGCAAGGCTCTTGCCAAATGTAGAGATATAGATGTTTTTCTGGCAACATTCAAAGAGGCCCATCTATATGAGACCGGTCTTATATAAGGGAGATGAGACCACCTGTTTTGACCATTGGAACTCGATCCAATGGTGGGCCATAATATAGGGGCAGATATTAGCTTGTCCGGAGTGCCGTAGGATCTCAATCCAACGTCATGACTTAAACTGGGCTCATATAAGCTAAATGAGACCGGTCTCATTTAAACTCTTCCTATATTTAAATATAGGTATAATAATAAATTCCCTTACTCCAAATTTGATAAATTCTTTTTATTTTTAAAAATAAATAAAAAGGCAATAGAGAATAGGTAATACATACTCCCTCTATCCAATGAAGCCCACCGTCTTCAGCGTATTTGGTCATGAGAGAGAAAAGTCAGCCATGTAATGGTCGACCCGTATTTTTTCAATGCCGGGAGGCTTCATTGGACAAAGAAAGCATGAAAATAAAGGTTATTGATATATATAGTTGGATTCTATATCAATCGTGGTATTTATACTTCATTTCTTAATATGCCCTTTTGTGATTCACCGGGGATAACCTTTAGTTCAACCTTTAACTTACATAAAAAAGGAAGGCTTGCTTCTAAAAGAAGGAAGGACAGGCTTCCAACCAGAGCTTCTGATTTCGAATCCACTCTCCATTGACAATGTACCTGGGATTAGAACTGAATTTTCCCAGTGTATATGATGGGTATGCTTTGTACGTGCCCGAGGGGATCGGCGGTGTGTGCTCTAAGGCCCAGTTTGGTTGGGCTTAAAAGAAGCTGGATTCTTAGAATCCAGCTTCTTTTTGGCTTACCAAACGGAGCCTAAGAGGTTGATTGCCCTTCCCCTAGTCCCCGGCTCTGAGTTCACAGACACCCCTCGTTATAAAAAATTAATAAATAACAATAAAATGGTGAAATGTAGTCCTCACATAATGCTTGGTTACCATGGCCTCCTTTTATGGCGACAGAGGTGGCAAATGGATCTTTTATATAGTCTGCAAAAAGAAAAAATCATCATAGACATTTGATCCGACAAATGAATATGGGCATCTTGTAAGTGGAAGTATAGAATCTCAGCTCCTTTATTCTCTTTGATCTATATAATTTCCCATCCAGTCATATCTGCTTTTCTATTTCCAGCTTATAAAGTCTAAGGATTCAGCATGAACAATAGCTAGATCTCATGATGTATTGTCCATCAGGTTTTACAGCACTTGTGTCTAATCTTTCTTCTAGAACAACTGTGTCCGATCTCACAACTTTCTTCTCTTACTGTGGTGGTGTGGATGAAATCTTCATGTTCAGGTTTTGATCCATCTGGCCCAAATTAGTTATGCTTGTGTTCTTCATTGTTGTTAATGCCCTTTTTTTCCAAAGTTCAATACTTCAATTTTCTGAGTAATTGAAGGGACAATGATCAGTCACAAATGGCTTTTGTGACATTCAAGCAGCCCTTTGCCCTGGACACTGCAATTCTTTTAAATGTGAGCAGAACAACTTCACTTTACTTATTCATGTATTAGGCACCTTCAGCTTTTACTAGCATTAGCATTATCTAAGTCTTACATTTTCTTGGCCCCTTTTCCCAATTTGCCATTTTCTCTCAAGAAAAAGAGTACAAGATATTGGGGTTCATGGCATAAACCTCTGTGTAACCTTGGTTTGTGGTGCTATCAGCTATGATCATATATCGGAAACTGAAAATAAAGTGAAGCTTGAGGAAGAATTTGCACTTGTAGTAATCATTGTAGAACTGAAAGAAGAAATTCCTCTTGTACAGGATGCTGTAATCTTAGGCCGGAGAATACGCATCGTGCCACTAAAGAATGTGGAGGATCTCTGCATTTCGACCATTTTGTCAAATGTAGGCAATAAAACTCAGGTTTTTACTCTAACATTCAATAATTCTTAGTGATATGTCATGAATTATAGAAAAGACCTTATACAAAAATTTTAATGTTTTCTCTTATCAGCTCCTAGGAATTGTGATTTGACTAGAGAGAGCACGTTGATATGCAAGTGATAGCTAATGTAGTTTACTGATTATGTTTGAAATTTCCATCTTGACTCATAGCCTCCATTGATTCACATGAAAGCAAGAAGAGCTAACCTTCCCTATCTCTCCATCCATATATTCATTCAATCGCATTTTAATGTTGCATTTGCTACCCTTATGGAAAAATTAAATTTTGTGAAATATACTTTGACAGAATTACTCTTGAGAATTGAGGTAAAATCTTACTTCAATTTACTTATTATATATATATATATATATATATATATATATGTTATGTTGATCCGTGTACTTACACTGTGTATGAAATAAGGACTTAAGCAAGCGTCTACTTGGAAATGGAAATTAATTGTGTGTTTCATGTGCACGATGACAAACAGAATTTGGTTCCCGCTGCATCATCATCACTCATACCATATAGTATGCTAAATGGAATATTGAGTAGAGCTCAAGACCTGCAGGAGAGGTATAGCATTACAGATAGAGGAGGAGGTCCGACCAAGGAGATGGAGCTTGCTTTGTCATCGGCAAAACAGGCAGCGAGTCATGTAGGCTCAGCTGCTGCTCTCTGGCTTTATAACATGGCTGAAAGGGCTGCTGACTGCACATCGAACACAGACAACAAAAAAAGAAGAAAGAAGTTTATAAAGGATATACCGATTAGCTGAATAGGCCCATTATCAGAAATAATTTGCTGGCATTTTTTTTATCAGTAAAAGTTTGGCATAACCCCTTCCATAAAAATTGGAGTACAAGAGATTTAAAAGCTAACAAGATCAAATTACATATGTCATCTTTTTCTTAAAAAGGAAAACTCTTGAAGAATCTTTGAAAGATGAACTTGAGAGCAAAAGTAATCACTGCTGGTATTGCTTACTCGTATTGATCGATGGCTATATATCCCTACCAAAAGAATATGAACACTGACGAATTCTGAATTCAGATTTGTTAAAGACTTCAAAACCCAGCATGGTGTATTATTCCCTCTCTTACAAAAGTGTTGACACAAAACAGGTAGAATGGAGGCATACGATCCATGAGCTTACCCCAATTTGTTGGAAAAATGCTCTAGTTGATTATGATTATGTATTACTCCCTCTATCCAAAAAAAGCTGCCAACATTTAAAAATGAATTAAATTTAGCCTTTAGGACCCACAACATTTAAAGCATTAACGTCCTACTTCCAACAAGAATGCAAAATCCAGCTACCTAATGTTGGACCCATAATCTTTCAAATGCATCCTGGTTTTTTGGACGGAGGCAGTTTTTTTGTTTCATAGACTTAATTAGAATTAATTAGAAAGGGCCAATCTACAATGGCAAAAGGCATGTGTCTAGTAGGGGGAGGCCGAGGGGAACTCGATCCCTGGCGTAGGCCCAAGGAGTGTGTTTTATCTCGGTTCATATCAATGTTGCTGAAATGATCAAAGCTCAGCCTTGCAACCTATATAATTCCCAAAGTTCATTTCTCCGCCTCCTATCATATGTACGAACGCATGATCATGTGATGTGTATCGTGTATCCGAACACTCGTAGTAGGCCCCAACCGAGGGTGTGTTTGGAAACTGATAGTGATAGGTAAAAAAAAATTGTTATGCTGAAAATAATCAAGGTGATTTGTAGGTGATTTTTCTAATTGTTGGAAACCCATTTGGAATCATATTTTCAGCCTTTCACCATCAGCCTGACTCTTGATTGGTGACTTGCGTTTGGGAACTTACAAAAAATCAGGTGTGATTAGTGTTTGGCAAAGCCGATGAATTTTTTTTGTTTTGGACGATGGCGGCGGGAGGTGGGTGTGGGCGGGGGCCGGCCATGGGCGGCGGTATTGGTGGTGGGTGGTGCCGGCAGCGGGTGGCCGATGGCCGACGGGGATGGTAGCGGGTGGTAGTCGGCGGCAATTGGGCGACGACCGGCGATGAATAGTGGTCGGCAGCGGTTGGGCGGTGGCCGGCAGCGGGTGGTGGTCGACGACGATTGAGCGGTGGCCGGCAGTGTTGGTGGTGGGTGGTGCCGACGGCGGGTGGTAGCGGGTGGTGGTCGGTGGCAATTGGGCGACGACTGGTGGTGAACGGTGGTCGGCGACGGTTGGGCGGTGGCCGGCAGCGGGCGGTGTTCGACGGCGATTGAGCGGTGGCTGGCGGCGGGCGGTGGTTGTCGGCTATGGTTGGGCGGTGGACGACGGCGGTGGAAGGTGGTGGTGGGTGGTGGGTGGTGGTGCTGACTGTGGTCGGTGGCAGTGGTGGAGGTGATAAGGAAAAAAAATTTTAAGCCTCATGATTATTCGAATGAGAATCAGCATTTTCACCTCTTTAAGGGTTAATTTGCTTATTTTTATCAGTTTTCACAGTTTTCACCTTTAGGAGTGAAAATTGTCAACATCAGTAACCAAACGCACTATCAGTTGATAGGCGAAAATAGGTGATTTTTTTCACCTATCACCATCAGCCGCTCCTATCAGTAAACAAATGCCAATCAAAAGAATCAGCCTCTTTCAGCCTGATTTTTTTCACATAATCAGTTTTCAAATGCATTGGGCTAAAATTCAAAATTCTGGGAATTTTGCTATCACTGAACGAAACTAGGATAAAAACTTAGCTGAAGGATCCTCGCCCTTTTGATTTTGCTATCTAAAGGCCCAAATTTGTGGTGCTAAATCTAAGGGATATATGGCTGGTATGCCACTCCAAAGAATAAAAAAGGTAAATTATTGATGACAACAACTTAGAATTAAGTAATTTGTGTTCCACTTTTAACCTAGACTAGCCACCCCATTCAATAGAACACACAACCCCTTGTCCTACTATCTTTTTATCTCTTACTCGAAGCATCTTCTCCTACCCGACCACATATTGGGATTTGGAATGGAGAAAAAAATGCAATTTGTCGCAGGACATACACTGCAACGAATTTTTTTCAAGTCTACTTTCTTGAAAATAATATTCACCTCTACTACTTCCTGAATTTACAGTCAAGATATAATAAAACTTTCTTCATTGTTTAAAATTCACACTATTGAATACAAGTCTTTTTTTTAGCCTAAGGAACTATAGTGTCAAAACTTAGGTTTTCAAAACCGGACCGGTCATCGACCCGGATTGATGGCCGGTCCGGTTGGACTGCGGTCAAACTAGAGTTGAACCGGTTTGACCCGGTATGGGGTGTGAGGAGTGAAACCCACCTTACATATATGATAAATATAAATTTTATGCAATATTAACATCGAGTGTTTGTAGCTCAAGTAGTTAGGGTTTAGGTACTGCAAGTCACAGGTCCCCGGTTATGAAAAACCATGGTCAAAACCAATCAAAAGATACTTGAGAGTTTTTAGAAAGAAAATAAAAAAAAATTGGACAAAAATTTTAATCCTCTTTCTAGTTTGTCTTCAAATTGATACTGTGTAGAAGAGGGTCCAAGGGGTGTGAAAAGCAATGAAAAGACGTATACCACGGAGTGGAGTCGACTCGGAGTCTTGACGGAGTCATAATGGAGTCATGCAAGTAAAAGTTTTCCATTTTTGAGGAGAATATAAAGCAAAATTACACTATAAATTTTATCAGACATAAAAAAAATTATAGTATTTTTTTACAAATTAGTAAATAATACATGTCATTATAGTAATTTTGCTTATATAAGGAATGAAATAAGAGATTATGACAAGGAGTCCCGGAGTTAAGCATTGTTTGTTAGTAGATACCCTTTTTGGTTTTAAACGAGGATGTAAATTCAGTGTAAAAATAAACTAAATTACATAACAAATTTATTTTTCTTGAAGCATTAATTGACTCATTGTTGTAAATAGTCATCGTTCAATATGGAGAAATTAATCCTTGAGCTAAGAAACCAATGACAATTAATGAAAAATAATATACTACAAAATTTGAATAAATTTGAGAAAAATAAAACATTTAATACCAATATGTGATACCTTTTCTGCAAGTTCGAAATTGTAGTTACTATATGTAATACCTTTTAATACAATATACGTTGAAAAAATATATTTTCAACGGTATTTATCGGTCACTAAAGAATCTTTTGAGTTGAAATATTTAGCGACAGTTTGAAATCCGTCGTTATATCTAACGACCAAGGATCGAGGGATTTAGCGACGGAATTTATCCGTCGCTAAAGGAAATATTTTTTCGAATGACTCCATCGAGTCACGAGTTGGTTTGACTCGGACGCGTTGACTCGGCGAGTCACTGGAATCATAACCCGAGTCATGCATATTTGAGTCAACAGGCGAGTCTAACTCGTTTTGCAACCGAGCCGAGTTGACTCAGACGAGTCTATGGAGTCAAAACCGAGTTTTTAAACTATGCTTCTAACTCCCACTAGTCATAAAATGTTCATTACGGGTTGACCGGACTCAAATACGTGAGTTTCCGAAGAAGACGGTGACACACTTGTCGGCCATTATAAGCCACCGGCTGACCTGAGAATTCTTTTCGGAGCCAAAATTTACAGTTGTACTATTGGTCGACTAGACATCAATCTGTCCAATTTTGAAAAAAACCCAACAACCACCGCCATACTGCCGATCACCGGGGACACTCCAAAGATCACCATTGTGGCATTGGGAGTGGCTGGCTAGTAGGTCAGTCTAGCAATGGCAAGTGACTGCCACAGTTATGATCAAAACAATGTACAATTAGAAAATGTTGTGACAGGGGACATGGACAGCCACCACCACATTATGGTTAAGCCACCGGGATAGTTAGGCTACTGCTGCATTGGCTGGCCACTGTCAGAGCTTTGTGGTCAGCCACCGCCACCGAGTACCTGAAAAACCTTCCTCGTGTGGGCTTTTTGATCTTTAGGGTTTAAAATAAGCCATCCACTCCAAAAAAATCAATCTGTTCTTCTCTCCTTTAGGTGCCATTCGGTTACAATAGTCATGCTATAGCTTGCTACTCAAATGCCAAAACAGGCAAGATCATTCTCTAAGGAATACTTTAGGATTGCGAAATACATGCGAATTCTGTCAATTTGAATGATAATGCGGTAAATACTCATATTAAAAAAAATTAAAATGGTGATTTCATTAGTCACGTGGAAGTTGATTTTAAATAGTTTCATGGAAGCTGAGACTTGAGAAAAACAAGTATTGCTCAATAATGAGGTAAATAAGAATACAATGATACCCTACCCTCTCATAAACAAGCCTGATGCTTCAATCTTCTCACTACTTAAACCCATGACTACTAATAGAGAGAACCCTTGATCATGGAAAGTTGTATCAGCAATATATAGCCGATATATTGGACATCAACCGATAAAACGATATTGTATAATATTGATTTTAATTTTTTTTAAATATCGCCAATATATCGGTTTCGGTCCAAAATATCATTATTTTAAAAAATATTTTTTTTGTAAAAAAAAAATCAACTTTCCCGTTTGTTTTCCATCTTATGCCAAGTGGAAGAATATGGGTTTAAAGCGCAAACACATATTTTGAATTACATACGCATTTTTATGGATATTTTAAAATATATACTTATCTAAATTAGTATCACTTATTTAAAAGTTATATTGTGAAAATACATGGTAAAAACTAGTTTTACACCACCGATATTTTTTTACACAATATCTCCAATATTTTGTGTCCTTGGTCAATTGATATTTTACCAATATCCAATACGACATTCCTTACCCTTAATACTAGAGGATTCCACCCTCCTTTATCTAGCCCTAAAACCCTAATAATTTCTCCCACTTATTTTTTAAGTACTTGCCCCCACCCTGTTATTTTTAATAATTTAAAGTCCTGTTTATATGTGGCGTCTGCATGCTAAGGCGGTTGGGCCGCCAGATTTCGATCGGGCAGGTGTCTATAATATAGGGGCACACATTTTTGTATCACTGCATCCCTACAAGCCTTCCAATCTCAATCGGACGGCTCAAATTGTCAAGGCTCACGCCAACGCGCATGAGCCGCCATTCATATTAACTTTTCCCATTAAAAAATTATTTCAAGCACAGCAAGGGAAGAGAGTCCAAGTGTGCAACCAATAGGAAGAGAACAGCAACCTCCTTCCGCTCTTCTTTTATTATTTTTGCTTTTTTATATAATAATATTATATTTGCTTTTGTTAAATCGATCAATGATGCATCTTACTTTGTCGCATTCTTTGGGTACTGAATGGAACTTTATGCCCTACTTTATGCTTTACCAACGTGGATCCTGAAATAGGTTTGTGAATCAGTCTCCATTTATTTCTCATCATTAGTTTTTAATTACTATTATTTTACCGAAGTTGAGAAGCCTAATTCGTTACTTCTAGATTTGCAGATTGCTCACTACGGCTCTGTTTGGTTAGCACTTTTAGGAGTAGGAAATCCAAATTCTTGAAATGAATCTAGGTTTAAGAAATAAGGTGTTTGGTTGGCCAAAATTCACTTCATTTGATGAAGTTAGGTCATGGTGGCACTTCATGTAATTTTTGAAAGAAGACAAAGACATTCGATAACAAAAAACCTCATCATTAATTTTTTTTTAAAAAATATCCCTGTCATTTTTTAAAATTTACACCAAATACCATCGAAAGAAGCTCTTCTGACTTCTTTTGGGAAATCTCATCAGGGCTTACATAAGAATCCAGCCTCTTTTTGGGCAACCAAACAGGGCCTACATATGCGATAATCTACTGGCTTCACTAATGTATATCTGCTGAGTGCATTGTGAACGTTTGTTGCCATTTTAGGTTCAAAATATGAAATTGATTATCTCCACATTGTTTATTATCTCTTCTAAATTTTACTAAACATTTAAATATCTGATGATGATTCTATGCTTAGGAGTTAAGTACAATTGAATTAGTTTAGCTGTCGGCAATTCTTCACATGCAGAAACACGAGGCACCCTGTTACAATTGTCAGATAAAAGATTGAGGAGGCTTTAATTTGAAAGAGACTTGAAGAGAGCACTGTGCGATATTGTATTAATTAAGCACTTTCGTTTGATTCTCAAAAGATATGAAGCATCGTTTAAAGTAACCAAAGTGGTGAAACAAGGTAGCTCCTTGCACTACATGCCATTGTATTTGCTGCATGTACAGCTTTACAACAAAAAGTACACAGGCTTATATCATACTTAACACCTTAAACTAATGTGTGAACTCAAAATTAACGTCGTAAGACTCAAGAAGCCACACCAGCTTTTGCCTGTGACAGCTAAAAAGTTTACCAAAACTACTGTTAAAAGAAACCTTTGCTTTTAACTTGAATAGTATATACTCTGTCTTCTCCCTTTCATGAAGCTACCTAAATGTCCCAGTACCAAACAGGCGGGGAAGGAATGCAATGTACCAAGTGCATTCCACTGCTTGCCTTTCACAAAACGAGGAGCATTTCCTTTGAAAACTATGCTCGAAGTTTACTTAATAGAGTAAAAGCATGTTGGCATCCATAAAAGAGTTCAAACTTCAAACCTTCAGCTACAAGGTGACTATGCATGAACAAAAAGCTACATGAGGTAACCTTACAACTATGCCAGCTATCAGCAAATATAGGGAAGAAAAGGTGCTTAACAAATATCTTCAATTGGTAAGTGGTAACATGGGCTTTACCATCTAGTCTAACAAGGGTTACAAAGATAGAAACAAAGTCAAATGTCAACCAGTGTAAATATCACAATCAAAGGAAAGGTGAAGCAGCAAACTTTTGCTAATCTTGTGGACTAAGATTCGGCTATGTATCAAACACATGCATGCAATTCTATTGGCTTCCAAACAAACTGTTGATTACAACCATATTTAACATGAAATTCATGACATGAATGTAAGAATGCACAGGACATTAGTAAATGTGATTAAAGCTTTTTTCGTCAAGGGCCAGTTCCTCACTCAATAATTGTAAAAGACAGCCTACCCAGTTCTTTTCTTCCATTCAACAAGGACCAAGGGAAACAAAAGTAAAGCCTTCCCTCAGCGAATAAGCCAAAGGAGCGCACCCAAGACCATTGTCTGGTCCTCACCAGCTTTTGCCTCACTAGTCACCCCCACACCTTTTCTACTTTAACCCTTCTCTTTCATGGCTTTTCTTAGACCCTACTCCTCTTTCTCTTTTAACAAAACCCTTCCCCCTCTATAAATACCTAACAAGCCTCCTAGTCTTTCCTCATGCCAAACTACTTCTCCACCTCTCCTCTTTGAGTTTCTATTGCAACTCTAGTGACAACTTCAATTTAAGCCCTTTTTCAGCTTTTTTCCTTTGTGGGTCTTAGCTTGCGAGGCTTGATCTTTAGTTACAAAGATGAAGAATAAGGCTTCTAACCTGTTGAAACAGATTCTATCTGTGGTCACCACAATCATCAAGGCGAAATCCATAGCTGTGAAGAGCAAGACCAGCGAGATGAAGGCTCGGCTTCTGATCTTCGGATTGCTCAAGAACAAGAAGGTGTTGCTCCCAGGAGTAGTTACTCATAAGATTCATGCACTAATAAGCCATGTCAAGGGCTATCACCATGAAGGCCATGCAGAGGACCCCAGCAAGGCTATTGTGGCCTATAATACCATGGTCAGTGAGGCTCCATCCAATCAGGTCTGCACTGAGATGGCCCTATTCAGCGGCGGGGATTACGAAGATGACGATGATGATGACAAGTACCCGGATCTTACACATTCCTTGTTCGACGAGCTCGAGTTCGATAATGGAACTGAATCAGTGGTTGATCTAGTAAAGAACTCTCGGGAGGATGCGTCAAACTTCAATTTGGAAGATGAAATTGACCATGTTGCAGATGTGTTCATCAGAAGGTTCCATAGGAGGATGCAGATGCAGAAGCAGGACTCCTTCAAAATGTACCAGGAGATGCTTGACAGGAGTGTGTAGGAAAACGAAGCAAGAGAAGTATGGTGATAGCTGAGTAGCCTTTATTTTTAATGGGTTTTCTCATCTAGCTAACTTAGAGATCCAGACAAAAAAGGAGACACAATGGAGTATATATATGTATTTGATGGTTCCTTGGTGCTTGGAGATCACCATGAGTCCATGACAATAAAATCTGACCCCAGTTACAAAATGTGGTTAGCTATGAGAAATCTCGAATTTTATCAGCTGGAGATTGTTCATGTGCATGTCCATCAGCATATATGTATATGATTGCTTGCTTAAAGTTTTTACTTCCAAGCTATGAAACATGTAATTTTAAATTACTTCTTTGTAGTGTAACCATCTGTACTTAGATTCTATATAAGGTGGCGTGGTAAACGTATCCTCTTCAAAAAAAAGTGTAGCCTCTCTTTATTTTCCAAAAGAGAAACTAAGGCATAGATAGTGGGGGAATCTGCCGACCATGTTTAGGCCAATACGTTAAATTTTGTCCATCTATGAACTTCTTCATGAAGGAAATGAACCTTTAGCATAGAACATATATATTTCGGTCGCCATTGCATAATTCACTATGTAATTTGGCAATTTCCTAGCACGGGATTCATATTGCTTCATATTTGCTAAGGGGCTTAAGAAAATGCTCATAATTTGCTTCAATATTTACTAAGTGAACAGTATGCACTCAGTTTACATCAGGTACATGGGTCTGAGCTTGTATAAACAGGTCTCTAATAGAAAACCATGTATATACTTGTTACCACTGCAAAAATCAACGGCGGATTTGGCAGATAATACCGATAATATTGGATCCTTTTTGTTGATACAGTATGCGGCCAAATGATTTAAATGAAAGGCGGGGGGAGGGGGGTGGTGTGATCGATAGCCTGAGGTAGTTTTTTGTGGATAACCCACAAAAGAGATTCAATAGGAAAAATAAGCTAATGAGTGTTAGTAGGGAGATTCAATAGGAAAAATAAGCTAATGAGTGTGAGTAGGAGCACTTGTTTTATACTCTCGTTCATATAGTGTGTGTGCTCATTTTCATAGAAGATTGACTATTGTATTAATAAGGACAAAGTCTTTTGACAATATATTATATATTATATTGTAGACATATTTTTGGAGACTCTCACCTATATGCTCATTACTTTTGGCCAGAAGTTGATAAAAATTGTAGAACTTGCTCTCTAGAAAATACACACACAAATTGGGATATCAGCTCATTGTCGTAATGCGTCACCCAAATAAAAAATGAGAAGAATGTGTCACGCTCCGAAATTTCAGGCCTCGTCGGAGTGCGGAAGTCGACCCTTAAGCAAGCAATTCTTGAAGCTGAAAACTTGGGCACGCAATCGAATACCCAATCATCCAGTCAATTATAACATCTCAAAAGGATGCATAATTGAAACCACTCAGTCTTATGAATCAACATCATTAACCAATATGAAATAAAAATTTAACTAATCTCAAATTATCCAAAAAAATTATAAAAAATCTCTTAATAAAATCACTAGAATTTCTTGGCACACAGGCTGTTAATTTAATTCAAAGGAAACATAAACTTCAAGACTTTCCAACTGCAATCTTCGAGTTTTTCCTTTTACTGCCACATACTCCAAATCTACTCTTTATCCAAGTCTGCATCACAGGATGCATGAGTATTCCGAAGATTCAAAACCATCTCCTAGCCATTTAGGATGCTATCCCATTAAGCCTCCTTGATTAGGTAGAATTTCAACTCAAAAAGATCCTGAAATCATCACAATCGAAAACTGCCTTTTGCCGGTGTGATCGATCGCGGTGCTAGGCAATCGATCGTTGCGTCCCTTTTGTGCGATCATAATTACTAAAGATCGATCGTTCCTGACGGCGATCGATCGCAACACAAAAAATGCAACTCCCAGTACTTATGATCGATCGTTCCCAAGGGCGATCGATCGTGTCTGCCCCGCTCTTGGTTCTTAAACTATTCTGATTGATCGCGTATCCCCTGCGATTGATCGCGTTCAAATTTTTCAAATGGTCATATCTTCTTGCTCCGAACTCCAAATTGTGAACAATCAGTTTCGTTGGAAAGCTCTCTTCGTGAACTTTTACATCAATACCCTTCTTCTTATTGGTTCACCAATCCACATTTCTTATCTGAGTTTTCGTGTGTTACAGTATGCTACGTGTTTGGTGTTCTACAACTCTCTCCTTAAAGGTTCAAGTTCAAGACAAGTGGTCACTTAGAGCTTGGAGAGATGGAAGGATATCAAATAGGTGGAGGTTCAAGCACAAAAGGCACTTCTAATGGGAAACGTAGTATATGTGTTGCCTATTTTGAGTCAATGATCGATTGTGTTTTCTTTTCCTATTAAATCACATGGGGAATGTTGGAACATTAATATAGTGGAAAAGGGGATGGTGATCGATCGCCAGATTAGGTGGTTTTTGGACAAATTTTTCCGAGAGCGTGCCAATCGATCATCTAGATGAAGCAATCGATCGAGGGGCTCTCAGTTTGTGTCGTTTTACACGTTTTAGCTTGTGATCGATCACCAATTTTGGGACGTTTCTGAAAACGATCAAACGAGCCATTTTTAGGACGTGGATTAATGCTAATCTAACCAAAATAGGACTCAACTATCTTCTTCTTTTCAAAGAGAGCTCTTCCCCAATTTTCTCTCATCTCTTCTCCCCTTCTCTCCTCCATCTCAATTGGTGTTCTTTGAGGCTTGTTGTGCACGATGATTCCGTGTGTGGGCAACACACTCTTCTTGAGTTCGAGATCAGGTTTTTTGGAGTGTACCAAAAACTTGAGAGAGGTCTATTGTGTCTCTTGTTTGATCACCGGTGGTACATTGCACTAAAGAGGTGAATAATCTTTCAAGAACAATCATTTGGTGGCGCCTTAGATCATGTACATTGTTGTTCATAAGTTATATTTGAGTTTTGGAAATACAAATGAAGGAGTTTTATTATTGCTAAGGCTGGTTCTCGTCGATTGATCGTCTTCACTAAGTGTCCGGTAACCTCTAGAAGTTATTTATCTATTAGTAGGTGGCTAATTAGATAAATTCCCAACACTTCCTCGTAAGTGAATCAGACACAAGCAGTTAATACGAAATTGAGGGAAAATCATAATCATAATAAAGTAGCATCTTTCCTCAACAATTTGAGGTTGGCAACATAGATCTTACACCTCGATTTTAGCCTGTATAAAACCAACTCTTACATAAGAGATGACAAATATATATTTTTTCTTGTTAAACTAAAATAGAAATAGATAGTTTTCATTAATACGGTATAAGCAAAAGTTTTCAAGCAGAAATTTGATATGTTTTTTGGCTCATATTGCCATGGTAAATGGGAAGAAAGTAAGAAACTACAATCTAGGGAATTATCCAAAGAAAAAAAAAAGAAACCACAATTTAGGGAAAAACTTAATTAACTCACAAATGAACAAGATCTAACCATTTTATCCAGCCATCGTTAATTCGTCTCTGGTTTGGTGCTAGTCAAATTGACCATGGCCTGCCATTTCTCTGTGTTGCGTTTCTTAGAAGTTGGGCTTCTTTAGACCTTTTGGATTTATTGAGCACGAGGCTTCGAGCCATCACCCTCCCTTGCTATGCCACTAGTAGAAAGGGTGATGAAGAGCACAAATTATTCGGTACTTGTATAAATATGCCTTTATCGCCTGTTTGTAAGGTTTTTTTCAACGTTTTTGTCCCAAATTTTAGTTTTAGGGATGGGGACGAGCCCAAAAACTCGTTTGGCATCGGGTTCCCCAAATCCAAAAGTGGCCCACGTCGCTTTGTAATTAGTACCCTATAATCTAAAAAACGTCAGGGTTGGTCTCAGCTTCCCTATCGTGTCTCTTCCTCCCATCTCTCTTCTCCCTTCATGTGGTCAGAACTCCTCTCCTTGGTGCATCTTCTTGCCTCGGCACCTCCTCCTATTGGCTCCTTTCCTCATGACGAGAGATTGAACTGAAGGGAGAGGTCGGTCAGGAATTCCATGGTGACGAGAGGGGAAAGGGGCGGTCTTTGAGGGATCTCTATGGAGCCGAGGGGTAGAGAGCACCAGAGAGGTATTGGACCGCCGATGGGGGTACTGATCAATCCAGGAGAAGGGGGATGGCCTTCCGCAGACACAAAATTCAATTGCACTCTGTCTTGGGGATGAAAACGTATCAAAAATGAATTTTCTGCCAAATAGGGTGTTAGTTTTTGAAAAAAAGTGTATGGCTTTTATGTGTTCACCACCAATGTGTTGATGACATGTATCGTGGGCCAATTAACGACTAGTGTGTGTCTTCCACCTGTTGGTCTGCATAAGTTTTTTTGAGAAAATAGTGCAAACCGGTAGCATGTGCCACTAGTAGAAAGGGTGACGAAGTGCACTACTTATGAAGTATGCATTATATGTGGGATTTTTGTGTTCACCAAGTGGGTGGACACAATAATTTGTGAGCCATTATAAAAACACGAGTGTATGTCATCCATTGGTTCGTGGTCGGCTCCAAAATCCCATACACTCATGCATACCTAAGGTTGGGATTGTGGTAGAAATGAAGAGATCGTAATTCCTTTTATATGAGCTTGGACTCACGAGAGTCGGTGTGAGCAGATGTGAATTGCATTCTATAAAGCAACAGACGTTATAGAGGCATACAAGTTTAAAACAATACCTTTCTTGCGCATGGACCTATCTCAATTTGACGGCTCCGACCATCAGGGATAAACTTTTTCCATTTCATATCTCTTCTCAATTCCATCTTGTTGGCAAGAAAAATTATTAGGTGGCATTAACGCCAGGTATGTGCCATGAACTCCAACCTATGGAGGAAGAAGGAGAAATTTGAATGGGTGTATCTTTCGCCGTTTACTTTCGGCACTCTTAGTTTGAATTTGCACTCGCGAGACTGTGTTCGGGATGTGTTTTGTATCTGTTTTGGGTTCTATTTTAGTGTTTATTTTTTTGGAATCCTTCTCCTAGGTTAGGGGACTTGTACACCGCCAAGAGGTCTTTTCTAAGGTTAAGAACATATAAAAGGCCTTGTAAGTTGTACTTTGTGCCATGCTACTGCTTATTGCACGTTGACACTGGTTTGATGGTAAGACTTGTATGGGATGAGTTTTAGAAGAGAGCTCTTGTGAGGCTTTTATCTTTTGCTTGTTGAGCTATGATCAATTATTTATGGTTGTCTTGCTCTTGTGAGGTTTTGCCTTTAATTTTGTTACTTTAGCCACTTGTCCTAAGTTTGTCTAGGGTTTAGGTTTGACTTTATAGCCATGAGAATAGCTTGAGATATCCTCTTGCATGTTTGGAGAGGAAATAGACAAGTTATTTTGGGTCTTTATTATGTGCATAGTATGGTAACTCGTACTCTAGAATTCTAGTGGCATATGGTGGAGTTGGAGGCCAATCCTATGTCTTGTGCTAGTTTGTAAAAATGCTAAATAGTTGTAGTATATATTTGTGTGACTTCTACTTGTCTCGTGAAAATCAGATGCTTCTTGTTGCACACTAAATTGGGCTGATTCCCAACAATTGCAATGTAAGGGCAACAATTAGAAACAACTAAAAGCACATGGAAATATTATGCAACACATGCATGTCAAAAGTTGCAGAAAAAAAATAGAAAAATGCCTCTTCTACCACTTTATTTTTGCTGCCACCTCATGTGCCTCTCATGGAAATGGTGCCGGCTCCACATTTTATTTCCTTTCACAACACTGATAAGGTATTAGGTACGCGTCCCATACTTGGGTTTCATGCTCATCACCAATTGCTGATTGACACAAAAATTCAATTTGCGGGCCCTCATGTTAACTAGGCAGGCCATGTCAATCACCCTTTAGTGGTTAGCATGAGTTTAATAGTTTATCCACAACACTAGCATGTGAGGCTGGCCTTGATAAAAAAGCCGGAGGAATAACACTACTCAAAAATATGTATACAAAACGTAACACACGAATCACTACATGACATGTTGGCCTGAATGGACATGGTGGCCATGTACGTGAGAGAGGTGATCTGGGTAGGGGATACACCCATTGTGGTAGCAGCCTTTGTGATCTGCACCTATGAAACACAGACACGAAAAAATGGCAGCCGTGTCCGTGTCTGACACGTATCCGACATGGTTACACTGGCGACATGGCTACCTGCGTGTTCGTGCTGGTTTTTTTTTAAGAAAATAAAAAAAGGATACTTATCAGACATGGGAATTAGGCAAAATTAAAAATGCTCTCTTCCCTTCTCCCATGCCTGTGACTTTGTTATGTTCCCGACGTGTAGTTTATTTCATGAGTTAATAAGGCTTTGTGGGCCGTAGCTATAGGAATAGTTTATTTCGTTACTTATGTCTTTATGACCCATAAGTCCCATTAGCTTCTGGCTTATTGCCTATATGTAGGGGACGCTCTGTCCTATTTGGATTATAAATGAATTAAACCCTAGTTTCTCACCTCCTTCTCTATTCTCATCCCCCTTCCCTGCTCTTAGCCGCCGGCTATTGTGCATCCATCTAGTGTGCACAACACTGGTATCAGAGCAATCGACTCCTGGTTTCCGACGCTATGGCTCGAAAGAAGGCTACGGATACTACAGAAGGTCCCTCGACCCAGTCTGACGAGGAGGCGTCAACTGGCCAGGCCCAGGCCACCCCCCTCTACTGCCATGGATCCGGCCTTGCTCAAGGCCCTGGCAGAACATCTCGGTAACCATGCACTCTATGCAATCCATGCAACGGACTATGCTTGAGCACATGACAGCGCCGACAGCTGGGAGGGATCACCAGCAGACCGTCGGCCAACAAGAATCTTCCTCCGCGGCTGCACAGGGTTCTCCTCTGCAGACTCCTTCCTTCCCAGAGTACTCGTCTACTCATCTGCACAGGGCCTCCTCTACAGCACTCAGCGTTACAAGGCCAGTCCCTTGCTACAGTGCAGGGTGCTCTTCATCAGCAAGATCGTGCCTTTTCTACCTCAGAGCCGCTGGGCTCTTTTGATCCAACCAATATCTTGCCTCCAGGGGCAGCTGGCACCCATCTTTGTGCTTTTTCCCCATCAGACCGCCAGGCCTCACCAAGCATGGATGGATGTGCCACCCTATGGGCCAGCCTTTGGAGGAAAGACATACCATGGCTCCACGGACTTCGCGACAGGTAAATTCATATGCCTGGCTTTATGATGTCTCCAGCTGGCTGTCGACTGAACCGCTCTTTAGCCCCGGCTACAGTTTCCTAAGTATAGTGGAGAGGATAGGCCTATTGATTGGATTTATCAAGCTAATAAATTTTTTAGTATCATGGCACACAATCAGAAAATTGATAAACTGCAAATCGCCGCCTTCCATCTGATGGGCGACGCATTAGTCTGGTTTCAATATTTTGAGCAGGATTTGATTAATTCTACATGGGCTAATTTCGTGGATGAATTATGTGTGTAATTCGGGCTGAATGATTATGCTGCTTTTAATGAATTGCTGACATCCCTCCATCAAACTTCCACGGTGCGCGCCTATCATCAAGAGTTTATGCGCATCGCTAATCGGCTGCCTAATTGGGATCAGGTGGCATTAGTGGGGACCTCCATGCATGGCTTGCGAGCTAATATTGCTGACGACATCCGTCAGTTCCGGCCTAAATCCATGAAGGATATCATTGGGCATGCTCGAGTTGCGAAAGAACGGTTGAACCGGCAAAGGTGAGTGGTCTGGCCATTCTCTCGGCCCCCTCTAGGACTTTCGGGCCCTCGGCCAGCTCCAACCAATGGGGCAGCAATCAGCTCTAGAACCGGACTACCAACAGCACCTGTTATGAATCCTCCTATCTGCAGGCTGTCCCAGGCCCAGATGGACGAGAAACGGGCCCAAAGGTCTTTGCTTTAACTGTGATGAGCGTTACGTTTCCTGG
This sequence comes from Houttuynia cordata, assembly GCA_039654745.1. Lineage (NCBI taxonomy): Eukaryota > Viridiplantae > Streptophyta > Magnoliopsida > Piperales > Saururaceae > Houttuynia > Houttuynia cordata. Next base: position 42,021,824 of record CM077507.1, on the reverse strand, counting down.
GCACCGTTGTCGCATGCCGCCAATGGCTTTCATTCTGGAAGAGTCCTGCCCTGAGGGGGACGAGATCCCCGAACAACCGATTGAGGAAGGTTATGTTGATTCTATGGCTAAGATCTCATTTCATGTTTTTTTTGGGACAATACACGCCTCACACTATGCGAGTGCAAGGTCAATTAAAACACTAGCCCGTTGCTATTTTGATTGATAGTGGGAGTACCCACAATTTTATTAATGACAGGGTGGCGCAGCGTCTGGGCTGCCACATTGCTCACGCATGTGCTTTTGACGTCCTTATTGTTGATGGTACACACATGCGCAGTAAAGGACTATGCCCGCGTGTCCCTTTGCATATTCAGGGTTATGACTTTGTTGTGGATCTTCATCTATTACCAACAAAAGGGGCTGATGTTGTAGTGGGGGTCCAGTGGCTCCAAGAGCTTGGGGACGTGGTATGGAATTTTAAAGACTTGCTTATGTCCTTTGGGGTGGCTGATCAGCAGGTCCGACTACAGGGTCACTTCCCAGAACCCTTCAATCAGCCCAGGCCGTGGGTTCCTTATTTCGGCACTCGGCCCATGGATTTTTGCTGCAGTTAATGACCGTATCCAACACTGATCAGCCAGTTTCTACCGGCCGACTTGATAGTCCTCCTGGCTAACTATGCGTCCCTCTTTGGGAAGCCATCAGGATTACTTCCTCCGTGTGGGGGCATGACCATCAGATTCCTATTCTTCCAGGATCGAGCCCCGCTAATGTTCGGGCCCTACCATTACCCCTATGTGCAGAAAGCTGAGATCGAGCTCCTGGTAGCTAAAATGCTTGAGGCAGGTATCATTCGTCCCAGTTCTAGCTCATATTCTTCTCCGGTATTGTTGGTCTGGAAAGAAAGATGGGACTTGGCAATTTTTGTGTGGATTATCGTGCTTTAAATGCCATCACACTGCAGGACAAGTATCCCATTCCTGTCATTGAGGAGCTTCTCGACGAATTGTCAGGTGCAAAATACTTCTCTTAAGCTTGATTTACGTTCTGGTTATCATCAGATACAGATGCACCCCGGTTGATATCCACAAGACCGCTTTTTCGTACACATGATAGTTATTATGAGTTCCTTGTTATGCCCTTTGGTTTGACTAATGCGCCGGCCCACCTTTCAAAGTTTGATGAATGATATTTTTTCGACCTTTCTTGCACCAGTTCATATTGGTCTTTTTTTATGATATATTGGTATATTAGTGCCTCATGGGAAGATCATATCCGCCATCTACGAACAGTTTTTTGACATCTTGGCCGGCCACTTCTCTTATGTTGAAACGGTCGAGAAATGTTCCTTT